>VNWY01000431.1:12384-44414 GCA_009869845.1 Pseudachorutes palmiensis | reverse complement strand
GGTGCGGAGATTAACCGCCTCTTTAAAATTTTAGCCCCAGACATATAGTCCGCACTGTAGAGCATCTACATATGCCGTTCTTTTCATATCCTTATAATTAAAACTGAAAAACTCTGTCCGGTGAGGATAGCAAAATACTGACCATTTGGCGTTTGCTTATAACTTTTGCTACCCCGTTGAAGTCAGATATTAGTTATAAATATTATTGCTGATGACAAGACGCTGAAAGGGGAGTTTTTCGATTTGTTCTATGAGCTTCCAAAATCAAACGAAGGTGATGTAACTAATGTTATCCCAGCTATTGGGTTTAGCCAGAGCTATTCATTGTATGGTTAAAATCAGGAAAGAAAGAAACGAAAAAGGCACCTGTGACATCCTTTGAGCCCCGTTTAATTCATATGAAGGTGGAAGACAAAATGGAGGGGTGTGAGTTACACGACGATAGTTGCAGCAGAGCAGAGGGCAATACGTTGAATGTGGTAGGTCAGGTCCCTTGGGTCTTTGGGTCACCGAGTTTGATGAAACAAGAATAACCAATTCTAAAGGCACTATTCTAGGTTTACTTTAGATTTTCACACCTATCATACCCCATTTATAGTTTAGAAGAAAGGTCTAGTCAAGGGTAACTCAAGTATTTGACATGATAACCTCAGATCGCCTTGGATTTTGTTTATATGGGAGTAATTGTCCAATGATACCTTCCACAGAGGTCAATTGTTGTTATTTTTCAGCATTCCTTTTACGTTTAACAAACGTGTTGGCTTCGTTTTCAGCGTAATAAGCATTTAGTATTCCAACCCTTTCTTAACTTGGTTGCACCCGTTATTCTGAACCCACAGATCAAACGGTATTCAGTAATAGCAAACTAGAAACAGTGTAGTTGTGAATCACATTCAGAAGGACACCCTGATGAATGGTTGCACTGAATAATGAAGCCCAATTGACAAAATGGTTTAATAAATGTCTCATTCAGAAAATCCCTTCTCGTGTTTTCCCTTTTTGCATATCCATATATTAACCAGATTAGTTATGGAACAAGAACTTGCTCTCTAGTTCTTAGCTAATAACACGGCTTGACCCAATTGGCGAAACTGAATACCCATGTCAAATCCAGCAGGTTTAAAAGTTCATATCATATTTACACTTCCTGTCTTGCGGCAACAGGATTCCTGTACTGCATGGTCATAGAGTTCTTCTTTTCACCATGATTGCGACTGACACGCTTAGTTCCGTGAAACTTTGGATTAATCACATGAGCGCTTTGTGCGTTTGTCCACTGGCCTTTGACACAGCTCAAGGTCAATTTGCTCTGTCTGGCAATGGGATATTAGAAGGATGTGTGAAGAGGGTAGCCATTTGGAAAGTCGTCACCTACACTTGTGTTTGCAGCTTTCTAGCTGCATATGCGCTGTTTGCTCTTATTCTTCTGTGGTTTGCTCCATCTTTAGAAGAAATATGTGCTATGGCTTGTATTTGTGACTTTATTTCGTTGGGATTGCTCGTACAGCATTTCTTCATCACAGAATCAGAAAATTCTGTAAACCATTTGAACCATCTTATTCGCTTTAACGAAGAATTTCGTAAGTTCAAAATGGTGTCCACCATTGTCAGTCCATGTACACAAATGATAGATATTATTTTTCCGTTATTTTAGAGTCTCGGCTTCACGAGAAAGCTCCTCAAAACGACGGGATTGAAACGCTTGTCAAATTTGGATTTGCAGTCTTCTGTATTTTACCATTCGTATTGTACCCGGGGTTCCTCATGGTCGTGGACCAGGATTGGGTGACTATGGAAGTATTCCGTTGGGTATGTGAACAGATGTCGCTCTCCGTCTACGTCGCGATGGTCTTCCCGACGATCATAGGCACCATTCTCTGGCCGCAGGTTCTTGGGACTTGCATGAGCACAATGATGATTCAAATCTCGCTCAACAGATGGCTTAAAGTGAGGAATAACAAGTAAGAAAAACGAATATAAGTTTTGTTATGTTTACGTGCTAAACGTTATGATTGCTGTAGAGCTCGAGTGGGTGGCTGTACAGGACAGGCGCAGGATTTGCAGGTTTTCTACCGGGGACTTCAAGTTCTACACGAAGAAATGACGACACTGAGTCGAATCATATGTCCAGGATTGCAGTATTTGGCAGCTGTCGCTCTAATCACGACGTCGTTTTTCATAATGAAAGCAGGGCATCATTTCAACTTCTTCATTCTCATCCTATTCTTTTTCATTGGAGTGGTTACCTTCTTCGTCTACTGGGGTATCATGGAGCTGCTCTCTCAAATTGGACTCAATTCCCGCCAGTTCCCATTAACTCATGCTGGTCTTCTTTGTTCTCAATTCAGGCGCTCTTGTCGTCCAATGCGATGGAAGATGGGTAGATCGTACTACATCCAGAAAAATACTTTTCCATCCTTGATCAAAAACGTAGTCCTTAAGTTCCTGGTTAAACTCATTCTCACATTTTGAACCTGTTGTGACGCTTGATGTTCCAAAGACCCGCACTCTGTTATCCGAATTCTGTGAACCTCATTCCATAATTAGCTCTCGAAGAAGTCCAATTTGTGCTACCATTTTTCATATTGAAGCCTAACTGACATTCATTCGGCTAAAGCCAGTCTTTTGACAGGAGGATCTCCATTGAGAACAAAATGGAGGGTGTGGATGAGTCACACAACGTCCCTTCTAAAGGGCTTTAGATTATTTTATCAGCGAGTTAGTGGTGTAATTATTGTCAGAGGGATAAACAGCCGATCATGTCTGATGTCCGATATCATAATATGTTTCAAACAAATATTTATTATAATATATTAGATTTAAGAATTATTTCTTTCAAACATGGTGGGGCGGGATCTACGGACTGGGTGGGTCCATGGTTATTCTTTGGGAATCGGGCTTGAGTCTCCGTTGCAGGATTCCGCCACACTCGGTCGTTTCTTTCTTATACGTATTTCATTCCTTCGTTCACTAATAATTTAAAGTTGATTTCACTGTTACAGCCTAATTATGAGAGATAAACATTGAAAATAGTCTAGTTTCCGAACATTCCTGCTCATCTACACTTAGTATGTACACAGAAAAAAGACTAAAATCCAAACAACGTCAACTGCCCCTTCGGAAGGAGGTTCACACTATTCCTAATTAACTCCGAAATCAACGCATGCAGACGAGAGGCAACTTCCACAACAAGAACGGAATGAAGCTCCCAACTCTTACACTAATTATCCTCTCCAGATTAATATAATTAAAGTGAGGGTCCAAATCCCTCCCTGGTCTCATCAGTATTGCTCCAAATAGAAACATAAATCATTCACTAACTAAAAATAAAACATCGGCTTCCTTATAGTTATCACAGGAGTAGAAAACTCAAAATACGAACAAATCTACCCGGATTATTTATCTTTTCTACAAGGAAAAACTTTGGATTCTGTGTGAGATTAAGGTTGGGTTTCCTGCACTTAATTGGATGTCGAGTCCCTGCGGAAGAGACCTTTGGGGATTCCCTATTGCTAAAATCTAAGAGACAAACGATGTCCTCCTAAGTGGCATACGACAATCCGTCTGGGCCAACAACACCACCGCCTGGTCCTGAGAATCTGCAACAAGTCAGTCAGAATATTAACATCAAAATTAGTGATAATCTTCTCGAATACTTACTTGTTCACTGCTCCACTGTGGTAGGCTCCGCTCCCTCCTTGATTGGTTGACACCCAATTGGTAAAGACGTCCCTGGAAAATGAAACAAAATGTTAGCGGATTACAAAGCTTTGCCACTCCTGATGTGAAACCCTTACCTGCAGTGTGTCACAACGCAGTCTGATGAGCAGTACTCTCTGAATGACAAATAGAAAATACCCAGTTAAATACCGACAACATTCAAAGGTCAAAGTCCATACTCGTCCCACTCTTGGCTTGTGATGCTTCCATTGTTGCATCCGTTCCGAATACACATTTGGCCTGGTCCTGGTCTCCCCAGTCCATGTGCCTCGTGACTCATGCCCTGTTGATGCTGCGGTGGATGCTGCATCGTTCCACAATCGTTCATCTACATTCAACAGAATCCCAATTAGTAATCATTCATTTCATAAGACTCAAGTTATAGCGTTGAGTATAACCTGCTGTGGAATGTATCCCTGTTGTGGTGGATGAGGGTGCCTTCCGTACTGATTATCAATGATGTGGTTATGATGTTGTTGGATCATTTGCTGCTGCTGTGGACTCTGATGTTGAGGTGAGTGTTGTTGAGGCGTCCCTTGCTGGTTCTGGGACCCTTGACCTCCTGACGCTCCAGACTTCTTTTGCTGTCCTTGACCACCGTAGAAGTTTTGCTGGGCGTAATGCTGCTGTTGTACCGGTGGCGACTGCTGCTGAGCTCCGTGAATGCCGGCGTTAAATCCAGGTGGGTACATCCCACTTCCGTCTGGTGAATCCGTAGGAGCTCCCTATATTCGGCAGAGACAGAATTAGAATAATATTTATGATAGGCTAATTTGTTCTATGAATGAGGATTCGTCATTCGATATTATGTTCGGAGATTAATTTATTATTCCATGCTCGCCCACTCATTCGGAGTTTTGAAAACAATAAATTATATCCGAGTGGATTGAGGGTAATTTGTCTACTTATATGAATGAAGATGGGAAGTTCCTAATCAAATGGTGATGAAGATTAATTGTCAGTTAAGTTCCTCATTGTCCCACTTCCAACATTCCACACTTCCAAACATAGAGAGACAGAGGAAATTAGCAATTGTATATTTTAGTCTATTGTGAGTGCTGAAAGTGACATATTCTTCAAACATCCGAACACCAGTCTCCCACATTTCCATACCTAATTGACTAATTGCAGATTGACAAAAGAATCAATCATCAAATACTGTCACACAGAACCCCAATAGCACAAGACTCTGTCTGATTTGTTGTGCAAAACTACTTTATTATTCATAATCGTGTCCTATTTCTCCAAATGTCATGAATATGATTGCATAGCCGGGTTTTTAGGACACGGAAAGTACCCGTATTTTTGAGAAGCGTCTTTTTTTATAAAATCCCTAAAGAGTACGGTACTCAAAGGAAGCTGGGAAATAGCGACGACAGAATCCTTTGAAAGAAGGTGTGATATGGAAATTATTTCTTGAAAAAAGTCTTCTTTTTCTAAAAAAGAAAGTCATTTGGGGAGGGACTTGAGGGAGGAGGGAGTTGATGGTCGCCATTTCTAAAACTCACTTTTCCTTTACAATTCTTTTGATCCTTTGAACACGTAGATGGACGGATTGGAATTATGCACTAGAGGGAAGTGATGAGGTCATTATCATAATTCAACACTCAGCAAACAACATACCGACTAGAAAAGTGACTACGTTATTACGTATTATCCAAGTTACAACAACGTCAAGGGACAAAGTACTCCTCATTCTCATTCAAAGACACGGCAGTAATCAAAATCACTACACAATAACCATGTTCCAAGCATATTTTTACCTTTGAGACGAGACTTGCTCTGTAGGCTGCTAGTGCCTTCAAGTACTCCTTCTTGGCTGCCTCTGTTTTCTTCTTGTAAACCTAAACAAACAATTGAATTGATTATAACACACTTTGATTCAGGCTCAAACGAGTTCTAATGATGGATTCTCCATATTCATGGAACTACAGAACATGTATCCATAAAGAGCATTGGACTAAAGATTTATGAGAGACTTGGCGTCGGAATGTCGTTGTTGTTTTTGTTCATTCGCGCCGTCCCTTTGTGTGGCTGTACACTTGGATTGGGGACATGTGAGGAGATAAATGTCGCTGATATGTTGGGCCCATTTTAATTAATTTATTCCCCAGAAGAAAAAAGAGAAGGGAATTGTGTCTTAATTAAGTGTGCTTTCCCTATCTCCGCTCCCAAGTCAATTGGCACTTGGCCAAAGAGTGTGTGGACTCTCCATAACTCGTCGTCCATGTTCCCTATTTATATTTTAAAAAAAACCCGCTTATTTAATACCCTCCCTCCCCTTCGCTCCTCTTCCTCCCTCCCTCCCCTCCTAAAAAGTAATGAGGAGAAAGGAGGAGAAAATGAATTGAGAAACTTTTTCTTTCATCTAATTATTTATTCAACCCTCCCAAATCCTTCATTTTCCCAAAGACGAGCAAGTGGAAAGTTTCAACTTACATTTTTGTGGTCGACTTCTAGACCGTCCCACATGGAGGCAACAATTTTGGAGACTTCACCAAAGGATGCGTTTGGATTCTGTCCCTTGATGGCTGCCTGCGTATCCCGGAAGAATAAGGCATAGGCAGAGACAGGTCTGGAACAATAGAAATAACAATTAGACAACAAGACAATGAAAGAAGACAAGTAAAGTAAAGTATTAGGGAGCTACAGGAGTGGATTATTATATCCTCTGTATGTGTAAATTGAAGGATGGATTTCTTTCAGACTGTTAAGTTAAGATGGGGAGTTCTTGGAATCGTCCGAGACGAGAATCCTGTTTCTGTCAAGTCTGGTCGTAAGTGGAGCCGAGGGAAAGTGGGGAAAGTGACTCCTGATTCCTGTCTCTTCCAATTGTTGCTTCTCCAGTCCCTTGAATCCTCTCTGTTTGTCCCTTTGTGAAGTGAGTCAAATGAGACTCCACACAACAGGATCCAAAGGGAAAGCATCTCAACTGAGTTTCCTTTGGTGGGGAAAAAGTCAAGGAGAAAGTGAGATCTCCTTCGTGTGAAAAACGGAATAAAATATCAAAAAAACTAAGAGGAGAGGAGAGAAAGAAAAGTAAAATGTCCTCCAGAATCAATTTGAGATAAAAGCACTTTCAATTTTCTTCTTATTTTCTTCTTTTTTTCCTCTTCATTTTTTTCTTCCCACTTCCTTTCTCCTTTCCCCTTTTTCCTTTGGATCTTATTTTTGTTTCTCTTTTCTTTTTTCCTTCTTCCCGTCATGTCATAATGCATCTGATTCCATTAAGAAAAAAGAACGACGGAATAATTTTTATTTAGGAAGAAAGAGAAAACTCGTTAGTTTGTGAGAGGAAGAGAAAGGGAATATTAATTCCATTACTTCGCTTTCTTCTCTAGGGAAAATGGATCTCCCGCCAATCCATTAACAACAGGAGGACGACCCAGCCAGATCGTTTACAAATAAATTCATCCGCCTATTTTCATCCTCACTTAACTCACAACACAGGAACGAATGCGAGAGAAAAAACAAACTTATAAACTAAAAAGTTCTAATGAATAATTTGGATAAAAAAAATAAAGGGATTGGATTGGCTAATTGGCTTTCTCCCTCTGTTGTTTCTTTCTGTTTCTAACTTCCTATAATCAACAGAAGCTTTCCACGAGATCCTCCCCCGGTGCTTTGGAAGTAAAAAGTTTTCAAAGTGTGGAGTTGGCTTGTGGAAAGGAGACCCTGGTGGATCTTTTGAGCCTCGACTGACCAGTTCCTTTGACAAATGTCCATCAGAATCAAAAGTGACAGTCCACTCATTCAATCTATTCCCAATTTTCACTCCCCTCTCTAGCCTAGATCGATACAAAAACAGAAGCTAACCTATAAAAAATATGACAGCAGCAAACACAAGATTGCAAGTAGGATTCATGGGAGAAGCAACAAATGACTCTGGGCATGAAATGACTCAAATAAGATCCTTATCCACAAAAGTTTTAACTTAGTCCAGTTTGACCATAGTCGTGTTCCAACTATCCTGACAGCAGCGGAATAATTCATATAGTAAGGTATGGATAAGTTGATGAGATTGAGGAATGAGTCAGACAAATTTATATTTCATGGATTGTGGAAAGGTTATTATTATAGACCAAAGGTCAGGGAACAGGCATATGCCAAAATGTGAAGGAAAAAGGAAAGCTACCAATTAACCCATGAAATCGAAATGGCTAAAATGTAGTCACTCCACGAACCTCTACCTATCTCTAATTGCAAGATTTCAAGAAGGCATCTAGTCGTATAGTAAACATCACTTGACTTGGTGTTCTTTCATGTCCAGTAGCAGAATGGATGGAATGCCACTTCTACTAGAGTGGCTCCTAACTTGAGGACTTCAAATTCACTTTTCGCAAAACAAAAGGTTAGGGAAAAGTCAAACGGTGATTGGCTATGATGGAGGCTCTTTTCTCTTTGCTTTCCTTCAAGGGAAAGACCAGTCAAGCTTTTATGAAAGGAGTAAAGAACCCAATGCCGATATCAGTCCGGTCTTTTGAAAGGAAAGTACAACTTACTTCTGGGGTTCGTTGGGATCTCGTTTCTTCTTTTTCTTCTGTGGCTTTGCTTTCTTCACCACGGGAGTCACCACTGGCTCTGGACTGGGGCGCTTCCCACCACCACCTACCTGCAACACCAAAGAAATATAAAACAAATGAAAAAACCAATAAGGTCAGAGGATAGTAATCAAAACCAGCGAAATGCCAACTATGAATTCTAGTTTCAGTTGTAATTAAAATTGAACTTGAGTTGACCCTCAAATCCATACACACGGAGGATTCAAGGGAAACCATGACCATCACAAACCAATCATCCTAAAATAATTATAATCCCGGCCCCGCTTCGGATCAGGGTTTATGATTCTCCAATAAGAAGATTGAAATAACTTGTAAAGGAGCGACAGATTGAAAAACTGGAATGGAGAAAGAGTAATGGCTGTTTATCGACTATAATTTTATATTTTCCCTAACATTTCTGCACTCTTTGTTCAAAGAGTTCTTTTCCCCATTCCCCTTTTCCGCCGTTGTCTTTCTCCTGTGAGAGTTTTCTCCTTGGCTCGTGATTATAAGTGGAGTATTTTATATGCAATGTTATTATTTTTACAAGCCATTTGCTCTTTGTATTTCCATCTCTCTTCCAAATCTCATTTTCCTCTTCTCAAATGGATCCAACGAACAAAAAAGAAGAAAAGAAAAACTTTCTTAAAGGAAAGGAGTTTTCTTCCCGTCGGTGAAAGTACCATCATATAGGAATCTTATATAGTGAAAGTCTCCCATCCGAAAGCAAAAGGATTCAACCAATCACAACAACCTGGAATAAACAGAACGGAATTTGTACTTTCACCCGTCCTTGGAAAGTTACTTTTTCCTAACAGGTAATGTTTTGTTATGAATTCCTAGATCTGTGTCGTAAAAACAAAGAGATAAGGTAGCCTAGATAATGATTAATTATGTTTAATTCTCTGCCTAGGCGGTTTTAGTTAGGCTTTCTCTCTTATTGGACTAAACGAGCTAAAGGTCGAGAGACGTTGTTCATGAACTCTATTTCGTTTGGTTCTTTTGTAGAAGATAAAAGGGAGTTCCTTTGTTTCTGTTGGACAAGTGAGTCTTCCTTTTATAGTGGACTTTCATTTGTAAAAGGAACTTGGAACCTAAACGTTGAATCCCAGTAAGAGAACCAAGGACGAGAGACTTCTTTTATTTTTTCTGGATTTATTCCTCCTTTTGTCTCAGGGGAGAAAGCATTAAAATGAAATATAAAAAACGGGGGGAGCTTTCCCCATAATTTCCTCTTTACTTTTTAGGAACGTGAAACAAACTGCGGTGCTGTTACTGGAGTCCAACACCTGTCGTAGAGAATAAGTTTGAACAATTAAAATCACATCAAATGGAACAGAAAAGTTCGCTATTCTTAACTCACGCCCACTGCCTCCACTCACTCCTATTCTTTTATATTAACATTTTGAAACGGAGCTTTCCCATTGGTGGAGGAGACTCGCTGCATAATTCAAAAGGACGAGATATGAGTCTTGTTCTCATGACTGGAGTTCGGATCCAATTGTCTCCTATCCAGTCTCCATAATGGGACAGAAGAGGAAGAGTCACATTTCCCAATATCCAAAATATCCAGTTACTTTCTCTTCCATTTCTCACTTTCACTTTTCAATTACTTCCTCCTCCATGAAGAGGACAAACTCTAATCCCTCCGCAGTTCATATCCTATCATCCAACCAGTTTAGAGTTCTCGATTGGGCCTTTAGAGACAGAATGCGCTTTGTCAATGGGTGGGGCCAAGGCCCATCACATGAACCAAAATTCATTATCTATCAAACAGTTTACGGAAAAAGCAGCAAAACACTTTCCCTCTATCATATATTTACTGTTCACATGCACGAACATGTCATGAAAGCCAAGATTCTCAAAGCATTTATAATCATATAGACTTGGTTTTCAAAGGGTGGGATTGTCCGCTTTACCTGTGCCTGTGGGACGCTGTCATCCGAGTCCTCTGACGTGTTGTGCTCTCTTGGGGGTGAGGGATTGCTAGGTGACCTTCCAAGGGCTCGTGGTGGACCCTGCTGTTGCTGGTGGTGGACCATATGGGCATTTCCCATTGGCTGCTGGGAATGGGGACTCGACAGCGTTGTGTAGGTCGGAGGACTTCCGCCATACGTCACTCCCGAGCTGCAAAACAGAATAAACTCGTCATCACCTTTGTTTTGTTGAACTTTGGGAAACCTTACTGATTTGTCATGTGCTCAGGAAGGTACATTTGGGCGTAGTGGTGCTGCTGTCGCTCATTCCCGTGCCCCATCATCTGCAAAAACAAAAAGAACCCTGAATGAAACCATCTTCGGAGTTAAAGACTACAAGAGGAATTTAAAAATGATGGATTTGAGCTATGAGTGGCTGGAGCTAACCCTGACTCATCTCCCCTGGACCTCTGCCGATCATCCACTGTCCCATAAAAATTGAATATTTGATCAGATGGAAGTAATGGGAGTAGAGTGGAGTCCCATGGACCATAAATTCAAATGGAGTTGAGCCAGGACAATAAAATTATGATGCTGGATTCATCTCTGCTGTTTATGAATACAATAAACTCCAGTCCAACTCCCTTGTTTTCCTCATTCCCGAGGGAGTGGAGAGTTCTAATAGGCATGCGCAGAGTCGATCGTGACCTCCGGCAGCACAAAAGTTAATTAGCACACGGGATCGAAGGTGTGAAAAGGGAGAATCTTGATAGCCTTTGCACTCGTAAACAAACGAGAGAGACAGGACCCGAATTGAAGCCCGTTGCCCGTTAGAAGAACCCAGACTGTAAAAAATCAGGGACACACACAGAAGACAAAGAATCCCCAATTTACATGAAGTTGGGAAAATTTATACACAAGAATGAATTTCATTGGTAGAGGGAAAGAGCTAAAAGCACTTCAAATTGATGGAGATGAGCCGAAAGGGTTAGGATAAGGGAAACAGGGAAAGTATATATAGAGTCATTCGGAGTCATTCCACATTTCCAACCAATTTCCCATGGACACTGACATTAATTCCATTTTTGGAAAAAGGATGAGAATAATTGTGTGTGCGTATCCAAGTGAATTTAGTCTTTTCCTTGTTGACCCTGCTGTCAAATGAATGGACGGGAGTGCATGTGAATCAAGAGTTGAGGTGTCGAAGGACGTCGTGGAGTTTGATGCTTCATTTACAATTCAAATCCATCGCTTACTCTCCCCCATGGGGATGCACACAAGAACCAAAGGGGGAAGTGTTCAATTCCTCTAAATAAAAAACCGTAGTTCAAAATTCTCTTTCCAACTTTAATTTTAACTTCTTTTAGAGAAAAAAAAGTTTTCTTTTAATGGAGTCTATTCCATAGAATAAAAAAAAGTTTTTGGGAATTTGAATTGTGTGTAGCTCAACATCACTTTCTACTCCATAAACAAATGAGGAGGGCAAAAGTTCAGGCGATGAAGAAAGGGAACGGAAGTTTGTCCATCTAAACCACACCCTGACGATGGAAATATTTAAACAGTACCAAAAGAGAAAACTGGAGAAAGTGGGAAAGGGCTGGGTTACAAAATGACACGTTAAAAATGGAGACGTTGTTAAAAATTAAAAAGTTGAGGGTTTTAGCTTCATTAAATCCAACGGGGATGCATGAAGCCGGGCATCCAGTGGAATATAATTCCTAAAACTAAACACATAAAAATGACATCAATAAATCAGTGGATTTTTTCTCTTCGCTAAGAGCAGTTAATCAAGGACTGGATCCAAGGAGACTAACGAGGCGTCAACTCCCTTTGTGCCTCTCCCTTTTGCTCTTTGGTAAAAGCTCACTTTCTCCTTTCCTTCTGTTGATGTTTCCTAATGAATTCAATCCCAGCCTCAACCCACATCTTTCCACCAAGAAAAAGTTTCCAAAGGTCCCTTTTGATTGAGTTGCTTCTGCTTACCGTGGTGTAGGGGATGTTTGGCTGGTGGCTCCCGTCACTCGTCGGAAGCGTAATTGGAGGAATGTCAAACTCCTCGTCCCCGAAATTCGGCGTGTGAAATGTCTGTATAATTAAAAAAAAGAATTTCTCATTTTAAAACTAAAAGAGAAAATTGAGTTAGTCCAATTAGGACATAGAAAAATATTTTGGAGGGAGTTTTTCTCTTATTTTTTTAATTTTCTTCTGCTCGGGTGAAAGTCATCCTCTTGAAAACAGGATGATTCCGCACTCTCTCCAGGATGAAGGGGGAAAATCCCAAGGGAGAAAGGGGAAGAAGAAGGTGATTCGTTAATTGAAACGAAGGGACGTGATTGGCGGTCAAGTTCAAAAGTAGTGTTGTGTGGGCTGTTTTACCTGGTCTCCCATGTATCTCTGAGAATGATGAGAAGAAGAGGCTATCGAGAGTCCAACTCCTACACTGAAGTTATCAGATCCCTGGAAATAAAAATAAAATCAATTAGTTCATATTGGACAGTTTTCAACAACAGTTTTCTAGAAAAAAAGAAAAAAAAACATCAAAATCTGAATGGAAATGAAGTGGCGCTTAAATCACTTTCCAGAAGAATAAAAAAATACATGGGACCAGACTACTCATTTTTTCTCTTGCAAAGGAGAAAGTTAAGGAATATAAAAAGGGGAAAATATTAATCTCCTTAAAACCCTCTTTCTCTCCTCCCAAATGGAACGTCATAAAGGAAATTAAAAGATGCGGAGGAGATTCTCCTCCTTTGCCTCCCAATGGAATGTCGTAGGCAACAAGGATCCACACATGCAAGGAATTTCTGTGACAAAAATTCAAATCCCGGTTCTTTTTTTAGTTTCACGGGTTGCTACCTCCAGTATTCTCTGATTGTTTCTAAGTTTCCATCATAGAGAAAGGAGTGGAAAAGGAGGAATGACTTTTTATCTTTTACCTCATGCTACGACACTTTCGTAATTTTGTTGCAGAATAAGGAAAAATAAGGAAAAACGAGAGAGTAATTAAAACTTTTAGTTTGGTTATTTTTCTTTAGTGGATTTGGAAGCCTCTTTGGAGAATTTTTCTCATTACATTAGAAGCCCCTTGGCATAGGATATCTTCCTTTGGTAGAAGAAGACTTTCACCCAGGGAATTACAGGCACAGGGAAACTCACTCATTGTGCAACTCCCAGAAATTTAATTTACAAAAGACTTAAGTTCACCCACCGTGTACTTACACTGGGTGGAGGTTGGGAATTCATTCAAAATTTTCTGTACTAATCGGAATCGGAATTCCATAATTTATAAATCTCTGGCGGTGGGGTTTCAAAATACACACAGAATATGAAAACCAATAACTGGGAATTGGATGCTGCTGGAGAAAACAAAGTGTGTGGGTATTGACATTAATTTTAACGAGTTTCCTGCTCAGTCGAGGATGCACAAATAAAAAACATTCACACACAAAGACTTTTTACTATAGGGGTCCCATAAAAATCCAAATTAAAACTAGGGCTTTTTTTCTTCTCTTCTGTTGTGCAATTCCAAGGAATTCCTTTTCTAATGATGAAGACACAAATTCTAATTTCCCGACAATTACTTTTTTTCTTTTTTCTTCGAGAAGAGAGAATTTGGAATCCATTCCCTCGTTACTCATCGAATTAAGGCTGGAAGTATGAAATAGAAAATTCACTTTCCATTAACATCCTCCCCCATGAATTCCGTGCACATGGGGACGAGCAAAGGACGTGAGGTTTCCTTCCTCTTCCCAAAGAAAAAATCCGTCAAAGAAAAGTCACTTTGAAGCTCTGGAAATAAGGGAGAAAGTTCGTCATTATTTCCTCTCCTTGAGAAAGGAGGGAAAAAGTAATTTTCTCTTTTGTTTTTTCTTTCACTTCCCCATATCTCACACTACTGGGTAAAGGGAGGAAATTCAAATGAAATGAGTGAGCGTGTGGATAGGCCTGCTCTTTCCATTCTGAAAATAATAATCCACTCCTAATTGAAAAGAAAAGAGAAAGTAATCAAACCAAATTGAGGGAAGAATTCTGCTCCAGGCTCCTAAAGCAAGATCCACGCATGCTCGAAATCCTCCAATTCTCCTAATAATGAGCTGCTCATCCATTCATTACATGATTTAGCTGCTCCTCCGATGATTCTATTGTGTCTGATGGTCCCACATGAGTCACTTTCCAGCCGATCCCACCCACATAACTCAGTACCCCTGGTGGTGGGATGATTTCATTTTCCAGCACCAACTTCCGACTCATGTGGCCTCATTGAATATGCTCCGTATGGCCTCCACGTACGAAACTAACGGCAGACCAAAAGAGACGGAGAAGAGGGAGAAAGTGAAATCAAAAGTCACTTTCCCCAGGATTCATAAACAACAAACAGAACAGAGGCAAGGCCATAAATCAGACTCAATGGGAATCATATACGCACTCTCCAAACGCTCCTATCTAATCCAATTCCACCAATCCCTGATTGGATAAGTGACATTCCAGCCTTGTCCCATTTCTCACGTTATACAAACACATCAAGACTATATCCCAAAGTCCCTCTTTTTTTTAACTTTTAGATCCCGTTAGATGCTCTAGATGCTAGTCAACCAAGTTTGTATTGGTGTGGAAATGAAGAGTTCATTAAGGGAAAAGGTAGTTGAAAGGGAGTTCCTACAGTGAAGTGAATTAAGACTTTTCTGAAGGAATACAGGAGTTCTAATTGAGTGCCATTGATTGAGAGGGAGATGAGGAGTTCTATTGATCTCAGAGTAGATGAACACCCACGTCCTTTACACGACTCTGAGAAAAACAAACAGCAAAGGGAAAGTCAAGGGAATCCATTGGACCCCAGTCGGAAGGAAGAGTCTGGTCACTGGAGCTCTTATATGCAGTTATTTTAAGTTAGGACGGTGGGACCGGGGTGTGTCCCATTTGTTGTGAATCCCTCTCTGGAGTCATATTTCAGGATAATCTGACATCTCATCAGAGCACATTAGACCACCACCCTCTATAAACCACCACAAAACTCCGGTCCTACAGATTCCACTTTCTCTTCCTTCTCCAAAGGCTGCTCTCTGCACTCTGGACTGGAGTGACCCATTCAAAATACATTCCCATTTGGAGGAATCAAATTCAAACCAAAAACCTTTAAATGATTATGGGGTTTTTAACCATTTTCAGAATTGAATTCCATAAACTAACGGCATAAGTACATGTAACATGTCAAAAAAACAGAAGAATTCTTTTATCGTTAGTCTTGCAGTGAAGTATAGTGTGACCTTTCCTGTGGGTTATGGTTGTAAGCCAATTCCTATGTGCCAATTCCTAATATTTTCATCCTGTTGCATTCTTCTGACCTTACCTGATATTGGAGGAATACTGTGCGGATTGGAATTGAGTTTAGTCACCAACACTTTTTTCAACAGAGTGAGGATGTGAGTGTGTCACAAAGGAGATTGGAATTATTGAATTTCCGAGGGTGGGGACTAAATCCCCAATTCCTGATTCCCTTTGGGTTCTGGACAAAGGGAGAGTGGACTTCTATTGTGCACGGGTGGCTGTGGTGAGTGGACACAAAGGGAAAGTCCATCTCCACTCGACCAGGGCCACTTTCTCCTTCCCTGAGGTTGTCGCCCTCATCAACGAAAGACTCCTCATCCTCTCCCAATATTTACACAAGTTGATTAAAAAAGACATGACACAGAAAAACAAAGGGGACACGTGTAGTATACACACATCCCCCACTATCTCATTCCAAGCACATATCAATCCAAAACTACTCAGGGCCTGGGAATTATCAGAGAGAGAGACGGACATTGGCGATGATCTCATGCGCTTGTTACTTAGTAGTAGTTCATCCTCATTATGGGAATTATGGACATACCAGGGTTTATGTCGGAGTGGATCCCTCGGGGAAAGAGAAGCTCTCCAGCTTGACTCGGGAGTCATTACCGAGGATGCATCAGAGTGAAGTGAAAGTGGCTAAAATGTAACTAATTAAAGGACACTTCCCCTCTCCAATTAACCCACCACCGACTCCCTTACCACAAAAACCAGAACCACCTTCTCATCATCAAACTGTGGCCCTACTGCCAATTATACAAGGAATCATAACTAACCGCAAATGGGAAAAAGAGACTAGAGGACTGACCCACTTCCATCCCTTGACTTCCGTTCAATCAATCGGAATTGGAGAAATGATGGGAATTAGGTAATGCAAAACAAACAAAATCAATCCCAGAGAGAATCAATCAACAAAAAAAAGCAAAAGGGGAAATCCAAAGAGTCAAAATGGCTTTAGCACATCCATTCTTCAAAAGAGACAGGCAGAATTGGGACTTTTTGAATAAGCTCAGGCAACGGGACACTTGCAAGTTGCAACACCAAAAAGATACAAAAGTGCCAGTCTTGAGTCACATAAGTAGTGACCATTATTCACTCGCCCCCAACCCATGCAAATCAAATTTTGTTTTCCATGGTGTATTTTAAATGTAAAGTATGATGCTTCTTTTTGATTTGGTATAAGACCTTCCCGTGTGGATTTTTCCTATCTCCATGTGCAGATCAAAGGGACGTTATTCCATCCACATTGAGAAGGAAGCTTCTCCTCTGCCAATTCAACTCGTAGTGAAATCTGATTATGAAACTCCAATTTCTTCTTCTTTTTCTTCTTCCTGTGCGAGTAATAAAATTCTTTGAGATTAAAAATTGGAAGAGGAAGAGAGTGTATGATGTGAATCTCCATAAACATAATCTAATCCTGTGATTATTTCCTCTCCCTACCCCTTCTTCTTCACACCTCCACCCTTTGGAGAAAAGAGCCAATCCAAGAACTCTCAAGTAAACCCAATGCACACTTCCCTAAAAGTTCATCTGGAGGAAGAGGATGAAAAAAGATAAATAAGAATCGGAGAATATGAAGAATCGATCCAATGAATTTACATAAGAAAAATTCTGCCTTTATTCTTTCTCTCTAACCATGCTCCCTCCCCTGCTTCTTTTTTTTTTTCGTTTTCAGAGGGAGAGACTCCAGAATCCTTCAATGGGAAAGAGACAAGGAAAGGGAAGATCGATGGAGGGCTTTCCTTCTATTTACATTCGAGGAACAAAAGAAAACGAACCAAGGAAAAAGAAAGTTAAAAAATCCAACTTTCTCTCCCTTCCTTATTAGTCTCAACTCCTTCCAAACTTTCTCCAGGGGAAAACAAGGGCAAAGTGGAAGACACGTGAGAATACAGGAAACATAGCACCAAACATTGTAGCAAGGAGGAACACACATTCAAATGGAGGTGGCCAAAGGGCTCTGGAGTCTGTCCCAAGGGGACCAGGTCAGTTCTGGGGCAACAAAGTACTGCTGGGTTTTAGCATAGGGACTCATTAGTATGCACCCCTCCCGTCCAAATTCAAATTGGGATAACAATGGAGATGGACGTGTCTGTTTTGTAGGATTGAGGAAATCCCCAGGAGATGGAAAACAATCAGAGCTTCACTACTACTAACTCCAACAACCCAATAAAAATCCAAACATCCAAATTATAAACTAATAAATTCTCCAGTACAAAAACCAAAGACTCAAAGAGAGCAAATCAAAAAGGGGTCCATGAAGCTGAAATAACCGCAAGGGATTCACACACGCCCCACATTCAACAACAAATATTCCAAAACTAAACTCTAATTAATTCCAGTCTCCTCTTAGGGCTTTTCACATTCTCCGGTACAACAAAGATTTTCGTCGCAAATGCTTGAATGCATTTTCCCCATAACGCTGCTGGACAATATATTCAAGTCCCTTCATATAATTAGAGATGTGCTAAATAAGGGATGAAGGTACCACCCTCTGCAGGTGAAATGACTCTGAATAATTCACAAAGACTTTTATAATTAAGCGACTTAAGAGCTCCTGGTTTTCTAATGAAGTGACTCTTTAATTTACAAATGAGGTCTACAAGTCATCTTAAATTCAACACTCCCCACCCATCCAATCAATTCCCTTCAAGGGTACAAAATTCAAAAAGAAAACCATAAGCTTTAGTGTTATTTTGCTAAAAGCTTGTTGGAAAAACCTTGGATTTTGTATAGATACAGATGCGCAAAAACACATTTACTAACAGGTGGAAAAAAATCCGTCATCACGTGCGGTTGTTGGCAATTTGATTTTCCTCAGGTTAGATTGTAATGTCGATGGGGGAAAAATGATTCCTGGAAAACATTTCACAACTTTTGGCTGTGTGGTAAAGAACATGTGCGGAGAAAGTAGGAAAGCTTTGAAGTTTGTAAGCAGAGTAACAATTGTTAGATGGGAATGTCGATTAACTTTGGTTAAGGTTATAAGAAGAGTTATAACAGAAAGTTTGAAGGATGGAGGGAGATTTACATTGAGTGAAAGTTGAACTTTCACCTGCCCCTTCAATCTCAAAATCCTCTGGCCAGGGAAAGGGTAAAGGACAAAGTTTAAAAGTGACATACATAAAACATGGCTCTTCGGAAGTTCTCCGTCTTCTTTTGATTCCTATTTCCTGTCAGTCAACTTCAGTCAGTATACTCAACTTCCACTCCCAAATGTTTCTCACTCACTGACTGACCAAATTGTTCTTGACTCCAAATGTTTTACAAGCAATTCCTGGGTTAAAGAAGTAATTGGTGGCAATTGAGCCAATGAGGATGAGGATTCCTTATTGTTCCAACTGCAGAAGCTGACTGTGGATCCTGCTCGTCCCGAATCCTGTCCAAGACTGAGCGTCACATCCCTCTACTCTGCTGAAGACTTGATGGGATGGGAGCAGCAGAGAGTCGACAGCCACGCATCCACAGTACAATTTCATCCCCTTTGGAACCCCTTGGAAACTTAAAAATTGAATTTTTATTCAATGCAGCAGTGGACACGAAAAACAACCCCATGATTCAAAGGGACGAAACAAACGCAATTAAAATGATCCGCCAACATGGACTCACAAAACTCAATCAAGGGATTGAAACTGAATTAAAGTGGTGACCACGAGACATGCAAAAGGGTAATAAAAATCAATCAAGCTCCTTCTGTTTGTAATGCGCACACTCCCAATTAATTACTAAAAAAGAACAATCAGGAGTAAATCACTTAAAACCTCTCCTGATGGATGAGTCTTGGTCTTAAGGCATCCCGAAACCATGCAAAATTGTTGGAATTTGGCTTCTTTTGTGGAGAGAGTCGTGGCAAGTGTGGGCGCCGATGCGTGGACTTTAGCCCAAAACTGTCTCCCAATGGACTCCCAAAAGATGAGATCTCTCTTAATTAATTTACGAGAATCACGCTCCCAGTTGAGTGCACTGTCCCCAGCTGTGTGGCTTCTAAACCACCAATAACAACAGAGTGGACTCGGAGCATGCGCTGTAGTCATTTCAATTACCCTCCAGCTAAGCCCTGGAATTAGATTTACGACTCCATTTTTTGAGTTAGTTGAAGGGAGGGAGGGAGACCAGGGAATGAGCATTCATTACCAATAAACCGGAAAAAGAAATAAAAGAGTCTTGACTTTGTCTTAATCGGAAGTCCATGGAGCCAAGTCTCATTCCGATTGTCCCTTATGAAGAATTGCCAGTTCCGTTTAATTGTGGACTCTGTCTAATCCTCCTATTATTGCATTCCACAGAGACTTAGTTCCAGAATGGAGACTTGTGATTGGCTCTTGTCAAGGGAGATCCTCCTGTCCCATTGGAGAAAGCAAATCGGTTGGAAATAAAACTCAACTTTCGCCACGATTTATTTCTACTCCTCAAAGTGATCCCTCATTCAACAATTTTACAAATGTATCAGATTTCTTTTGAATTAACGACAGGAAATATTCGAAAAGTTTCCAGTTTTCCGAGTCAATAACGTAAGGAGCAGAGACTTAAAGGATCGGGAACAACGGGTTAAGTTAAGATGAAGGCACCTGCCCTTCCCAAAAGAACAGACGGAAGACTTGGGCCAAGGGCCCCTGGCACGAACACGGCCTGCCTCCAACGACCAATCACCACCACCTGACACGCTTCAGACGCCAGGTCCAAAAACTAATGCCTCAACCTCATCTCCTTTTACCCTTGACCAAAGACCCAGTTTTTCCAGTGAATTTCCAGTGAAAGCTTTCCGTCGTGTCAAATGTGATTGAAAAGTGAGAGCCTTGGCCTTTCTCCTGTGATGAAAAACTCCCGTTCCTCATTTCTTATGAGCTCCATTTTGGACTTTAAGAATGGGAATAAAAGGAACGAGATGAGATGAGGATTTGATATTTTATTTTCCTTTAGTTCTGATTACCTCCCATTGAATTCATTTCCATTGAGTCCTCAAGAGTCTCCAGTGGTGATTCCAAATGGAGAAAATGGAAAGGTAAAAAGAAAAGACTGAATTCAGAGGAGGCCGAAATGACAGTTGCTCCTCCTGATTCTTTCATTCAACACCACTTTATTCCAATATTGGACTAACTACCCAATCTCCTTATCTTGGCCTTTGTTTCTTCCCTCATTAAACCCAGGCTGATCCTTATCCCCATAAGAGAAAGTAATTATAGGGACATGCACCCAGTCCACTGCCAGCTCATGCGCAGCTCTTTTCTTTTCATGGGTACTGAGTCGAATATCGATGATGGTTTGTTTAGTGGCTAATTAGTAAGCTCTGGTTGAGTAAGTTGGCTAATGAAGGATGGTGGATGAGTGGAGGAAGTGAAGAATGACAGTTTCACGCCTCAGTTCAAGCCCCATTTTGAATCCAACAGAGAAAATGAATTCAAAGATGAAGAGAATCCCAATCAGCATCCACCTTGAGTCAGGTGACTAAAAGTAGGGGAAATTCTGTTTAATTTCATGCATCGCTGAACAGGGAAGAGTTGTCCCGTATGGATGGGACAACGTGGGTGTCATTCAACCCCACCGATGACACAAAGTGCTCTAGATTTGTCATCCTCCAACAATGGAGAGCTTGATGCCTTCATTAGTCCTCCACTGTCCACCTCATCACAACACTCATTCAAAACCCAAATGACAATTTTACAAGGAAGAACATTCAAAATAACATCCTCATCACGACGGATTTTAAAAATCCATCCAGATGAATTTATTACAAGACCACTTACTCAAATGACTTTTCCCAAACGGTAATAGGAACAAAACTATGCGGAGAATTCAAGGACGCATGCGCAAAGTTATGCAACTAAGGAATCAGACTTAGAGATGAGGAAAAGATGCCCAACGGAATTCTAGGCTTTATCGTAATCAACTCCAGACACGAAATGAAGGGAGATGATTGGATCCACACTAATTAGGAATTCATTCACCTGCTGCTCCTCTTGAGAACTCCTTTGCCAATTCATGCGGATACACGAGCGTCCTTCCTCGTGTGCCTTACTCCTGATTGGTTAAGAGGGCTGCCTCTGGGGGAAACTGCGACAGGTGGTTTCTGAGTTGTTGACCCTAACTCGTCTGCTGCAACAGTGTCGTGAGCCTGACACGGGCCAACAGGTGCTACACGAAACACACAATAATTAAGGATTGCAAAAAGTGTCGGGCACACGTCCTCATCTGGCCGTTGGTGGATGGAGACTGGCCTCAGGTGTCTGGTCCAGGGATGAATCTCATGATGAGGGAAGCTGAGATTCGGAGCTACAGAGCTATGTACTGGGAATGTAAGTCCTCCTCCACGGGTCTATGCGGCGCCAGGCGTCCCCTTCGGCGGTCCTTGTTTTGAACAGGGCTCGTGCCCTTCAGGAAAAGTCCAGAAAAGACCAGGGTGCACCCTGTCCATCTCCCCCGGGAAACAAACCAAGTAATTGGAACAAGCAACAATGGATTCAACAACATACACACTCAATTTGTAGTATTTTACTACTGGCAGCATAAGCTCATCTGCATACGACGAGGCAATCACAAATCACGCGAGCTTTCTCCCCCATCCGAATCCAAAATCCCACTCTAAAGGTCTAAAGGTCTAAATCTTTCCAAGACCAACAAGGAACCATGAATTCGAAAAGTTTGCATTTAATATCGTCTCTCGAAAGTGTGTTGGATTTGAGTTAGAAGAGGAAGCGTTTGTCGTGAGGTTGACTGTTGGCACAAGTTGCGGTGTGTGACAGGTGGACATAACACGAGCCAGAATGGAGAAGGGGACTCGGAATGAGACCAGATGAGGGACTAAATAGCAGGTGGGTAGAATTACTTTCTGGAATCCTAAACTCCCTGGGCTTAGGCCATGGCCAAGTAAGAGGAGCACAGGTGGGCCAGACTGGAAACAAAGGGAGAGGCACAAGTGTATTAACCAAGTCCAGAACAGGGAAAGTAAACCTCATCAACATCCTCATCATGAACCTTTTGGTTTAGCTTTTCAACATGACCTTGCCATTCTCCAGTGTATTTGACCTCTGTAGTGTAAAATCAAGAGGATTGGAGAATCCTAGCAAGAATTGAAGTGTATGGAGCTAAAGCAGCAGTTGCATCTGTCACTTCAGTTCCAATTGGAAGAAAGAAACGTTTCATTCCTAATTAAAGGTTGAGTGTGAACCTTCTGGTTGACTGGAGCTGGAGCCATAATGGTCTGTATATGGAAGGGAAATCCAAATTTTAATTTAGAAAGGCTTACACATTCTCTTTCCTCTTCTTTCCAGAAGAGTAGAAAAGGAATAAAAGTGGGTATATAAAAAAGAGACAATTTTCCATTTTCCCCACTCCTACCTTTGCTCTTTTTGCTTGATGGAGAGATGACTTTTGCTAGAACTGGAGGAACTGGAGGGGACACAATACGACAAGAAGAAAAAATTAATGAAATTGTGAGTGTGTCTTTTTATACGGCAAGGCTAGGGAAATCCCCACCCAAATGGAGGTGAAAGTAGTGAAAGGGGAACCTGATTATTCTCCATTTTCACACTAGAGAAAGTGTCTAATAAAAAACTCAAAATGAAATCCTAAAAAAAATTTATCCACAGGGATAAAACAGTTTGTTATATCCAATGTTTCTCTGCTAGGAATTGTTAAAATTGTTCAATTGAATATGTTATGATTGAACACTTTCTAATTGTTCAAGATTCCCATTGGAGACCCATTTAAGAGACACTTTGTACAGGAAAACACTCTGAAAGTTCCTTCTTTAATACTAAAAGGGAAACAGGGTAGCAAGACTACTAGAGAAAACTGGATTCTCTTGCGGAAGGAAGTTTTCCCTGACAGGAGTGAAATATGGTTTCCATTAAAATGAGCAATAAAAGCTAAAGGAAAAAAAGAAGAGAAAGGAAATTTATGTTGATAAAATTCCATTTTTCCGTACTGATAAATTCATTTTTTCTCTTTCTTCCTTTTCCCTCCCCCTGACTCCCGGGAGGGGAGTGGAGGGGGGTTGAAGGTGGGGAATCAAATGTCTCCCTTTGTGACGATGTGGATGGAACTTTCTCCCCGATTTCGGAATGAAAGGGTTACGAGATTCTTCCCCCTTTCTCGCAATTTGTCAATTGTCATCTTGTTGTTTGTCGCTAATCAGAGACACACATCCGTCCCATTTGCATCCTCCATTTCATCCCATCATCCACACACAAGTTGATTGAAATCAAAATAATAAAACAAGAATGGCATCCATCACTCTGTCCTCCGTTGGGATAAAGCTGAGGAATAAAGTCGTCGTGTGTGAGCCCCAGAGGGAACAATTAGACCACATAATTACAATTTCTATTTAAAGAAGGATGAGAATTCTATGGTACTATATGGTTATTATTTGAATTCCAAAGCTGCCTTAAAACCCCGTAGATGCATAGACCGAGAGAGAGAGAGAGAAAGGTGAATAACTTTGAGTGGTGAAGTGGGTGCGGGTGAAAGTGGGTCCTTTTAGCAATAAAATGGTAGGATTATGCACTGACAAATTTACGACTTTGGAATCCGAATGTATCGACAGAGGGTGGGACTCTTGACTTTTCACTTACTCTTCAAACTGGAATATATTCCAGCAGGCCCTCAAGTCTAGGATTTATGAGGGGACTAAGAACAAAGGGACATAACTCACGCATTGGGCCCTTCAAGTCCCATCCATTGCGTGTGCGACATTTTCCCAGGTGGAATCCCCATTTTAATTAAACCTCTTAGTCCCTTTGTGCTTATTAGATTAAGAAAGTCCCACCACTTCCCTGATTTATTCTATGGATTATGAACCTGAAGTTGATGGATAGTCCCATTAGAGACCAAACCACCCACTGGGCATAAGCAACGGGTAAACAACGGACCAATTCCATACAGGAGGAATTAATAAGAAATGTGTCCAATACATGGGACATTACTCATCATCGAAAAGGAAAGGAGCATAGAGAGACTGTTGTGGTGGTGATGACGGAGGAATAAAGCGATTCAGAATGTTGGTAAAGGGAAGTTTCCAGCTTTGGCTTGGCACGGGATCTTGTTGATCCTCCTAATGGAACAGCCACTGCCATCCGCCCTTGTCTTCCAAGAGTTCTCTGAGTCTCGCACCTGTTGCCTCCTTCGGAAGATCTTTTGTGAGGACGAAGAGATCAAAACGGCCCTTGAGACTCCAAGGAGGTCCTTGGAAGGGACATTTAGGAGGATGTCACCACAGAATTAGAATTGGACTACTAGGGGTCATTAGTAGTGGACTGAATTCCTTGCGTCAATCATCGTCACCCTCATCATGCATTGAAGAACAAAGGAGTTTCCCTTTGTCTTTTGCTCTCCGTCTCAATTCCTCCTCTAATTTCTCCTCCTAATGAACTAACTGTCACACACTCCTCTAATTAAAAATAACAACCAAAGAACCACGATAAAATCTCAAACACACTCCGCTTCACTCACAAAGAAATCAGAGCAATACACCGCTACACAATCCAAAAATTCACTTTGCATAAATAACCTATACTACCAACGCGCATAAGAAATCAAAAACAAAGTCTAAACTAAACCCACAGGGATAAGAAGGAGAAGCGTAACCTCTACTTTTACCAGTTTCTAATATCATCTTATGGTATTGAAGGGTGCGATGACCTTGACTCAAGGGAGTTCCATGGAAGAACACATATGAGGGGTAAGCTGAAATGATCTCAGATGCCCTTTGACTCTCCATAATTAGTTGATTTGTAAGAGGAAAGGATGGTGGAAGTGTTGTCAAGGTCTCCTCCTTGGAATTGTTCTTTTGAATAATAGAGTTCCAAGTTCTAATCATGGTCGTGTGGGATGTGGGTACTGGAGAGGACAAAGGGCGGTGATTAACACAGGCGGAGAGAAGCACGGGTTCCCTCTGGGAAATGGTCAGAGTCACTCACCCACCATCTGGCCCGGGTCCATCAAGGACACAAACAAGGGAGGAAAGTGAGTAGACGAAAACAAGTCCCATCTGACTACCCACTTGCTCCTGGATTACACACTGGAAACACTCCGACCGAGAGATGCTTTTTAAGACCAAAAAGATCATTTTTCCAAAATCCTCCAACATGGAATCTCGCTTTCAGATCCGAATCATCAGATCACAGCAAGTCTCCTTTTGTGCATTCCTGACTGAAGAGAAGTGCGGCGTCATCCCCTTGAATCAAAAACGTCCAAGACCCACAACAATGAAAAGAGACAAAGGAGGAACACCATCTTGGAAGGGACTCATTAGGAAACACTTTCCCAAGGGCCCTCCCTCTTCCAGTTAATCCCACTCTCTCTCGTTACGAAAGATTCCAGACTCAGCACCAGCGCCACTCACTTTACAACTGCAGCATCCCGCAAATGTCGCCCTTTGTTCAATTTGAATTGGCAACGGACGACAACAGTCAACAGATTTTCATTATTCCCTGGATTTGACACTTCTATTCATACACCTTATTGTGATTGAGAGCTCATGGAATATAGTTGAAAAAGAGTATGATTTTTTAATTATTCATTCCTATTCAAGGCCCAAGTGGATTATTGAGTTTCAATGAGCTTCACCCAAGTCCGAGAACCACATGGTACGAGCCCTTCTTGTTCATTTGGACTTTGAAGTGGTATATTTTAATCAGTCAAATCCAATTCCCTATTCATGAGGATGGAGATGAGGAAGGTGAGAGTGAATGTGAGGACTTTGGGTGATTCAAAAGGGCCCTTCATTTCCACTTATCACCCGCCCTTGCAAATGGAGGTGGTGGTGGCCTTTGATTCTGATCCTGGACTCATCGGATTACGTTTAGACAAAAGGACATCAAACACCGTCCCAGGGCCCATTTGACTAATGCCAATAGAACTCGAGTTATCGTAATCCTACACTCTGGGAAATCCACTACCACAATGAGATCCATTTGCATCCAACAATCGAACCAATCCACAACAATCCAGCCCCTTCAGCATCAAGTCCAAGTAGGGAACAATATGTATAACAATATGGCCCTAATTCCGAATTTATTAGAGAAGGATTTAATAGGCCCGCAGTTCCAATTGCCTACCGTTTCCTTTGGAAAATGTCTGTGGAATTTAAACCTTATTCTTGGCCGTAAAGTGGATGCAGATGGAGGCGGTTCTTTTTATTTGGAGACATTTATGATTGATGGAGGGGAAAGGAAGAAATTTCATTTCCCTCTCCTTTCTACTGCTTTCCTTTTATGCATCCCAAATTGTTTTCTTTTCCAACAATGAGATGAAAACGGAGTTTACTGCCCAGGGAAGCACTGGATTTCCCACTGGAACGAACTCATCCAAATTCAAATTCCCACCAGATCAACCACACACGGACTCCAAACCAAGGCAGCATAAACAATTCAACAGGGCCGCATCTGAATGCAGGACCCAAACTCAATCCGAACTTTCTCCTAACATCCACATTCTTCGATTCGGCTACCTTGGACTGCTCATGTTACCCACGTCCAACACAAGAACTGGACCAACCCTAACGAACCCTTGACGAGCCTTTGATGTGACTTGAGTCCTTTGTTTAGCAACCGAGGCAGAAGGGTTTAGCCCTGGTGCAGGTGACTAAACTTTCCCTTTCTTAGTTGCTATACAAGACGAACAAGGAAAGAATGCTTGAGGAAGGTCGAGAGACTCAAGATGTTCACAAATCCGAGACACGCGATGCGTTCCATAGTGACGGGGACGATATCAGATGAACCCCTTCGTGCTCCCTCCATGGATGGAAGATGCCGAAAAACAAGATCTGATTCAGTTACACGTCTAGGACGGATTCACAAACATCAGTGAGCATCCGGCTGGAAATGTTGAAGTTGGATGCTAATTCCGCTTTAATGGGCAGTTTGAAATCCCCCGTTGATTGACGGAGTGACACAAATCACTGAGAAATGAAGACAAATTGCTGAAACAAAAAAGGATGAGGAGCTCCCCACCCAGTTTCTCCTACCCTTGGAAAGTATTAAGGACTGAGGGAAAAGTTTAAAAAAAGAATCTCATCACGATCTCATCAAGAAAAAAGAAGAAAGAAGTTGAGGAGGAAACAATAAAAAAGAGAAAGTTTTTGAAAGTCTAATTATGGAGTTAAAGTTATGGAGGGAGTTGCCTGGAGTGGTTCTTCTGGAACTTGGTGGTGGACATGGGATCCAATGGAGGGAGATTAGTCTCAATACGTCCTAAATAAAAGATTTTGTTTCTTTCTCCAGGAGTTCTTATATTATAAAAATTAGTTCTCTCTCATTACCATTAGTTTTTATGGTCTCCTCCTTCCCCATGGGAAAGCACTCTCTAGAATTGTATCACCACCCTCCTATGCAAAAAAAAAGTTTCCTAATTATAATTAGTACGGGCGAAGAAGAAGGAAGGGAAGTTTTCTCTTTCATAAAAGGAAAAAATTCATCTTTTAGATAAACAGGAGGAGGCAGAGAAAGTTCCCATTTTTAATCTCTCTCATACTAAATTATGCCGCACTTTCTCTTTCCCTTAACATCAACCCAAACCCCGCAATGGAGCTTAAACCACTTTGACCGAATGAGGGGAAATGTCCATCAAGGTAAGACCAAAACCAACCGAATTAAGAAGATGAGCCACAACACAAATGTCGCATGGAAGTGACACTCAAATGCCGACTCAAGTCGTTGTACTAGCGACAATCACAAGTCACAAGTTTCTACCGTATAGAAGACGAGCCCCTAAGGGACTCCTTCGCCTCGCTCCTAAAATGACAATTATTGCTTCCATTTTTTTTAAACAGGGAGACTCTCCATAAATTCTTAGTTTTCCTCTCGGCCTTCCTCTTCCTCCATTTCCCGTCAGTTTCTGGAGCGGACTTGCTGGAGTCATAAAACAAAGGCACGTCCTCTCCCCTTAAGCTAGAGTCTACTTTACCAGTACATCCCCAATCATTATTCATCACAAGAAAAAGGGCATTAGCAGGAGATGAACAACTTAACACAACTTAATCAGTTTAAAGTTGTAAGCACAATTAATCATTTGAGTGGGAGAAGGCTCTTGGTCTCCTTTCCAGGACTCAAGAGATCGTATAAGCTTTTTGTATTTTCTGAATTCGGCGAAGAATTTGGTCTTTTTGGTATTTCTTCAGTTGTTTCTTGTGTATGACAGAATCAGATGTTCATGACTCCACTTGCATAATTTTTATGTCGGTGGATTGATAAGGAAAGAGCTTTTGTTGAGTGTTTCATACATTTTCTTTAAGACCTGGAGAAAGTGCTGGTTCTCTTCCATGGGGAAAACATTGATGGAGGAAGAGTGGGGAGAGGAGCGGGGATTGTTCAAGAGAAAAAAAGAAGTAAATTCTGCCTTGTATTTTTAGGAGTTTTAGATGAAACGTTTGAAGAATAATAAAAGCGGACGGTGAAGTCCCCCCATGTAAAGAAGGTCGACGGAACATAAAGAAAGAAAAGAAGGAAAACAAAAGCCGTGAGAAGGGAGATGGAAATGGAAAACTGGAGAGGAATAAAAGGTGAATTTTTACGACAGAAGTTGACTAAAAGCAATTCCTGTCTTTAAAAAACAGGAGGATAAAAAATCTGCCGGTCTTTATTGTGGAAGAGATGCAAAGGGAAAAGTCCTCAATAATTCAGAGCAAGTGCCTGGATTGAATCTACAAGAAAGCAACTCATATTCAATAACTCCCTTAGAAACACTACACTCAACTGTTTCATACCCAGTATACTCTAACCTCTATGGTAGGATATGATATGGATAGGATACCGGATGGAAGCAATCATCTCAACATCATCCAAGGGGATAAACACAAGAGGCCTATAGTATACAGAATCATTAAAACAACGGCTGTTAATTAGGATACCTTTCATGACCTTTAGAAACAGAGAATGGTAGGCATAAGAACCTGGCGTCAGTGGATGTCATACAACGGCATCCTGCGACTGGACCCTTTAACTCAATACACAAAAAGGCGGAAAGAACTTGCTTTCTCTTCAGAATGCTGTTCTGCTGCTGTTCAGCATGGGCAGTAAACAGGCATGACCTGGATGACCTTAGCCCTTAACTGCAATGAAGTACCCATCCATTAAATACCGACTGTAAAAGTTCATGCTTACCTTTACAACCAAGCATTTCAGTTTTTGAGGAAGCGTTGTTTGATGAATCTGGAATTAAGTTGTACTGAGAGGCTGTTCTAGCTTGTAAGTTATGAAAAGGAAGGCACGTTGATAAGATTAATTAGAATGTTTGTGTTAATTAAGAAAAGATAAAATTCTGCACTAAAGTAATTAGGAAAAAAGTTAAAAAATCTGGTTGACAAAATAACAATTTCAAGAACCGGAACCCGGGAAAGGGTGCGTGACACGACCGACGGGCAAGTCAAGTCCAAGCTGGGCACATGCTGCACATGCTAAAATTAATTAGCCAGTTAATAATCATCCAATAGTGTCTAATTAAGTTAAACACATTGCTTTATAACGATCGCATTCACATGAATGCGAATGTCATTATTAGAAATAAGATCAATCAAAGATTCGATACTAGGAAGTCAATTCTTAACAGGATTTAACATGCATAACATGCAACTTATCATAAGTTGTGAGTACTCCATTCCTACAATTATAATTAATGACTGTAGTCATTAGGCCTGGAGATTATTTTGTAATTTTCTTATAACCGCGGTGACCCGTGGCAGTGTCTCTTGGGTCACACCAGGAGGGTCAAAAGTGTCGTTGTTACGGCAGTCTGTAGAGGTCCTGGAAAATTCATGGCTCGGCCCTGAATATTTTGAGACCCTTTAAGCCGTAATTTAAGACTGAATCCAGAAAATTCAAGGCTTTGTCTCTTTCCCTTCGGCTACGCCGATTTGGCCTGGAAAATTCATTACCGTGTCATGAAAATGGTCTGTATATCTCCCACACCTGCTGTAATGCAGATGCCTATTTCGGGTAATCAAGTAATCCTCATTTAGTTTGGAGTAATTACGCCATTAGCGCTTCAGCGAAAATTGAAGGAGACGATATCCCAAAAGCGATTGTTTCCCCGAAAACATGAGAAAAAAGATAAATTCAAGACCGGGTCTTGAATTTTCCAGGCCGAATCCGGGGGAGCCGTAGGCCAAAAGAGACAAAGCCTTGAATATTCTAAATTCTGAGCTCGGTCTTAAATATTCACACCCCAAAAATTTAGGGCCGAGCCGTGAATAATCCAGGACCTCCACAGACTGTACGGAGCCCCAAGTGAAGTGTGCAAAGTGCGACATTTTGGGCCCGCCGGTGGGAAAGTGTTGAAGAAAGAAATTCGGTAGAATTCAGATTGTTTCTTTTCTGTTTTTTGTTTTGACATCTGTGACTTGACCTCTCGCCCTTGACCCTGACCTATTACTTCTTGCTCTAAGGAAACTTGAAATATCCATTGTTGTATCAGGTAAGCTTTAAGCATGCAAAACTTACTTTTAATTAAGGCGTCATTGTCATATCATATGTAAACTCTGCTTGTTGTTACAGCTGCGGGATATGGTGACTTCATTGATCTGTGGGGCGGTACCGGGCTGTTAAGCTTAGCTGCCTTCGAACAAAGTCTTGGACGACCTTGGCCTCCTTGCAGCTTAGCAGCTAACAATGGACAACAATCATAATCGTGGTCGTGGTGGGAAAATCCGTGGTGGCGGAGCTGGCCGTGGAAACCAGAGGTATCGACCTTATGTGTGGCGAGGAAGAGGCCGAGGCCGTAGGGGCAGATCCGGTGGACCTGATAATCAGTCCCGACATGGAAACATGACGATTCCTTCACCGAGCACACATGCTAAAGGTGACTCCATAGGTAAACAATAATAATAATATGATATGTTATTTACTTGTCATCCTACGTCTACAATATCTACGTATTTTACAGTTGTTGACGATCCGCGGAGCGACAGCGAAGGAGTTGAAAATCGAACTGTGAATGTTACCGTCGCACGGCACAAGCGGAAACAGCGAAAAAGTGAGACGTTGCTACTCTCACAATTGGCCCAAGCATATCCTGGTTATAACCTTTACTTCGGGTCTACCCTTTCATCCATTGAAAACCTTCTTGACAAGATCTCGATATCTGTCGAACATTTTAACCGCCATCACCTTGTTCCGGACGTTAAGGTCGCTTACACTATTGAAGATAAAGAGTTTGTGGATTTAACATACGAAAAACTGAGTGAGGACGATGAGTTTCAACGCGATTGGCCAACATTTGATGCAGATTTGCTTGAACATCCGGAAGTTGTACTTAATGTCTTCGGAGTCGCAGCGCACACGGTGAGAAATATTGTGCATCCTTATTTATGATTGATGACGGATGGACAGTGAGTATTGATAACTTTTTTAACCAGGTAGTTCACAGAATGCTGAACGCCGAGGAAGCGTCATTGGATGAAACTGTATTCTCAGAGAATACTGTTCGTTCTTCTGCATCCACAAGCCCGAAAATTCACGTGCCCCATATTCAAGCCAGACTCATGAAGAGTTCGCCAATTGTACCCATAAAAGCAATCAAATCAACAATCTTAGGT
>VNWY01000431.1:0-12261 GCA_009869845.1 Pseudachorutes palmiensis | reverse complement strand
CTACGCAGGAAAATTCGTCACCATCCGCGGAGCTGTAATCCGAACTGGTACAGTTAAACCGTACTGTACTCATATGACATTCAAGTGCTACAATTGCAAGAAAAGATTTGTGCTGGAGCAACCCGGTGGAGGATTTGTTGCTCCGAAGAAATGTAGAACGATGGAGTGTACTGGAAAAGTATTTGACGCACAAGAGAATGCTAAAACTACACAATTTTCTGTGACGAGGAAGATCAGAATTCAGGACATTCAACACAACGACGTAATATGAAGCTAAGATTTTAAGGAGTGAGTTATTTCTAACTTATTTAGTTTGGTTTTTAGTCAGAAAGAGGAATCTGTTCCACGCACTATCGAATGCGCTATGGGCAATTCGTTGCATAATATTTGCAACGCCGGAGATGCTGTAACAATTTGTGGCATCGTAAAGGTACGAACCTTTTTTATAAGTAATATTTTATATAAAATAATAACCTACGAAGTTTTGAATTCTTTGGAATTTTATTTGATCATGAGTAATTACTCTTCCTACAGTTCCACCGAGATTCCGGGGGATTTGGTGTTATGGACCAACAGCTTCATCAGTTTTATATCGACGTGGTAGCAGTTCGGAATCACAAAGATTCAGATCGAACAATGGGAGGCCTGTTCACTTTCAGCAATAAGGATTACTACGCCGTAAAGGTTATTTCGATAAAACTGCAGTATCAATTAACGATTTTTTATTAATCTATTCCATTTCGATTTCTAGGAGATTCATGATTCTGAAAACCTCTTCCGACTTCTCGTTGTATCCCTTTGTCCCACAATTTTTGGCCATGATATTGTAAAAGCTGGGCTTTTGTTAAGTCTTTTCGGTGGCTCAAAATCAAAAGAGACGACTCCTATTACGCGACGCGGTGGTATAAATATCCTCATCGTTGGGGACCCTGGTCTCGTAAGATTAAAAATTCACTCCAAAAATGTTATTGCCAACTGATAATCGTTATTTTTGAACTATTAGGGAAAGTCTCAAATGTTGACAATCGTCAGCGAACTAGCTCCTCGAGGTACGTCAAAAAAGATTACTAATACTAACTTTTTGCAGTTTTTTATAACTTCTTATATTTTGAATTACAGGAGTTTACGTTTGCGGAACAGCCACTACAGTCGCCGGACTCACCGTTACACTTGTAAAAGATGGTGACGATTACTCTTTAGAAGCTGGGGCGCTCGTGATGGCAGACAGGGGAACTTGTTGCATCGATGAATTTGACAAAATGCAGTCGCAGCATTTCGTGAGTATTTATTTTCTGAATGATGGATTCCGTGTTTTGTGACATTATAGATTTTTGACAATTGCATTTTTCACTAATAGGCGCTTTTGGAAGCAATGGAACAGCAAAGTATCAGCGTGGCAAAATCTGGAGTTTTTCGAACGTTGCCTGCCCGGACTTCTGTCATTGCAGCAGCAAATCCAGTCGGTGGCCACTACGACCCAAAGAAGAGCGTATCAGAAAATATTCGCCTCAATCCAGCATTGCTGTCTCGATTTGATCTTACGTTTATCCTAGTCGATCGATCTAATGAAGTGAGTGTAAAAAGCTCTAATAACCTGTAAAGCCGTGAAGACTGAGGACTCACTGGTTGGATTTTGATTTGTAGGAAATGGATCGGAACGTTGTCAACCATATCTTGGGTATAAGATTGGCAGGTGCATCACAAAGTCAAAACCCGGGTTCTATTCGTCCCAGTCAACTGAATGTTTCCACCGATAATTCCAGTCTAGGGTAAAACTCAACTTCGAATTTAAGTTTGTGCATTTACAAAATTTTGCTTTTGTCTGATGATTTAGTGACAAACTCCAATTCAGAAGGAATGAGGAAGTTGATTTGATTCCTCACCATCTCATTCGGAAATACATTGCCTATGCTCGTCAATATGTGTCACCTACACTATCTCCAGAGGCAGCGGCTGTGATTCATGACTATTATCTGAAGCTTAGGATCAAACACAGAATGGTGGATGCGACCCCAGTGACGACGAGGCAACTAGAGTCCCTGCTTCGGTTGACACAGGTAAAGGTATTCTATATAGCTTTTGGTATTTACTCAATTACTGGATTATTATGGAATTTAGGCTAGGGCTAAACTGGAACTCAGAGAAGTGGCCACCGCAGAAGATGCCAGAGACGTTATAGAAATATTTGAATTTGGAATGGCCGGAGTGTTCGAAAACGACGTCATGGTGGGTGAAGCATTGACTCAATTGGCAGGTACGGTGGGTACTTCCAATGGTTCTTCCAGATCTCATAAGAAAGGAATGGTAATTCAACTAATCTCTACAAACCTTCACTATTGCGGATTCACTATAATATTGATTTTTATTCTATAGGCGAAAAAACTTTTGACAACCCTTCAGCGCTACTCCATCCAACAATGTAAAAATATTTTCACGTTGGATGAAATCAAACAAATGGGAAGAGTCTTGGGAATTGGAGCTGGTATGGAGGACATTGTCTCAGCTCTCAATACAGAAGGGTTCTTGCTGAACAAAGGAGGCAAAGTGTATCAACTACAATCAGCAGATTTCTAACTCAATGTCTACTCTTAAGGTTATAATTACTAATCCGCCTTATGTACTCATTAATACGATTTTATTTATTCAATATTTGAAGTACAAGGCCGGAACAATAAGACTGCAAGATGCATAACACAGTTTCGTTTGGCTTATTTTTGGAATGGCATTTGGTCAACTAGGAAATTAGGAATAGCTGCACGTGTATTCTTTGGACACCCAAAATGGTAAGCAAAAGCAAAAAAATGCAATGAATGGCAATTGGCGTCATTAAGCATCGTAGGAATAGTGTGACTTGCATTCTTCTATGAACTTCCAGAGGAGTCGGAGTCTCCATGCGTCAATAGCAAGGCCAATGAAAACGACGAGGCCAACCCAGTACTGGAAGACACCTACCACGGCTATAATAAGCACGACTGCTGTTGCCTCTAGTGCCACCCACAAGTAGAACAATGTCTGCAACCTGCCCACGTTTCTAGTTTCCGCTGCCACCATGAGGCTCTTGCCGTAGAAATAAGAGTACACGAGAATAGGCGTCATTGCAAGGAACATAATGCCCAGGAATCTGAATGGCCAGCGAACAATGAGATCAGTGTCAGTTTTGTCTGGAAGCGAAAAGGAGTAGCCAAGCAATCCTCCACCAATGAGAATGAAGATTCCAGCGATAATTAAACTTGCTTTCTAAAAAAAATATAAGAGCAAATATCCTGACTTAGTCACTGACATCTGTCAAATGTTTAACTCACATAAGATCGGCGTCCCAGTGTGACAATCTTTTTCTGAAGATCCGTTTGCTCCATGTCAATTCTTGCTCAACGCTTTGTTTACGTCCTTTTTAATTTCTTTCTGGGCTTGGTCAAGTGATTTGTTGACTACATTGTTTACTTTTGATGAATCTGTTAAATTATAGTGATGTCAATACCACCTCTTTTTCCAAATATTTTTTATTCCATGTAGTGCGCATTAGTTCAGCCAACTTTCTCTCCAAGTTATAGCGTCCTTCGTCTGCGTTCGGCTCTTTCTTTCGCTTCAGGATGAGTTGTTAGGTGCTGCCCATATATTACATAATCAGATTACGGTGGTTTTGGGGACCCAGGGTCCCAAAACGTAATACTCTCGTAATGTTAAGAGATGGGGAAAATGACTGAAAAAAATATGACCCACCCACCCGGCTGATTATGTGATATATGGACAGCACCTTAACGCATAGGACTTCTACTACTCTAAAACACTAATTGTCACGGACATTTTGGTAATTGAATCATTTGTAGTCTCCTGATTCAATCAACGGAAAACAAGTATGTTTACAAGCTGTTGTTTTTCATGTTTTTCTACTAGCAAACAGAGCTGGACTGACTCTAAACAAGCCCGAATTAAGGAGAATAATGTAATGAGGGGAAATGAATAATTTTCTAATGTATTTTCACAGTCGAAGTTGCTTGCATACATTACCACATACCCTTAGTACTTTCATGAATAGGTTAAAATTTTTTCCATCAAACTTTTATTATACTCATCGGAAAGTGGAGAAAGGTCAAGCATCAAATTCCCATGTAGCATTTAACTTCTACTCTGTTAGCAGAGATCGTCAGTGCGAAAGGAGACACGGGAAATTATTGACTTAAGCTTTAAGAATTTTGATGGTCTTCTTCGCAGCTGGAGGCGGTACTTGTCCTTTGCAATACTTAGTGAACAAAGGAAGTAAAGTGTATCAACTTCAATCAGCAGATTTCTAACTCATTGTCTACTCTTAAGGTTATAATTACTAATCATAAGTACTCATTAGTACGATTTTATTTATTCCAAAGTCAATATTTGAAGTACAAGGCCGGATCAATAAGACTGCAAGATGCATAACACAGTTTGGCTTATTTTTGGAATGGCATTTGGACAACTAGGAAATAGGAATAGCTGCGGCGTGTATTCTTTGGAAACCCAAAATATAAAATGGTAAGCAAAAGCAAAAAAATGCAATGAATATGGCAATTGGCGACATCAAGCATCGTAGGAATTTTGTGACTTGCATTCTTCTATGAACTTCCAGAGGAGTCGGAGTCTCAATACGTCAATACCAAAGCAAATTAAAAGCACGAGGCCAATCCAGTACTGTAAGATAACTACCACGGCTATAAGAACCACGATTGATGCTACTTCCATTGCTACCCACAAGTAAAACAGTGTCTTCAACCTGCCTACGTTCCGAGATTCCGCTGCCACCATGAGGTTCTTGCTGTAGAAATATGAGAACACGAGAAAAGGCGACATTGTAAGCAACATAATGCCCAGGAATCGAATCGAATTTGCAAGGAAATCGTCTTTTGGAATGAAGTCTGGAAGAAAGAAGGAGTAGCCAAAGAATCCTCCACCAATGAGAATAGAGATTCCAGCGAGAATTAACATCCATGGCTAAAAAAATATAAGAGCAAATATCCTAAAATCGTCATTGACATCTGTCAAATGTTAAACTCACACAAGATTGGCGTCCCGGTACGACAATCTGAGGATCCGTTTGCTCCATTTCAATTCTTGCTCAATGCTTGTCAACGTCCTTTTTAATTTCTGGGCTTGGCCAAGTGATTTTTTGACTGAATTGTTTGCTTTTGATGAACCTGTTAAGTTATAATGATGTCAATACCGCACCTCCTTTTTCCAAATCTTTTTTATTCCATGTAAATGTGCGCATTATAGTTCAGCCAGCTTTCTCTTCCAAGTTATACCGTGTCTGTCGTCTGCGTTCGGCTAGTCTGTCTTTCCTTCGTTTCATATCTGTTGTTAACGCATGAGACTTTCCTACTCTTAAGTATAAAACTATTGTCACGGACATTTTGGTAATTTAATCATTTGTAATCCCTGATTCAATCAACGGAAACAAATATGTTTACAAGCTGTTGTTTTTCATGTTTTTCTATTGGTAAACGGAGCAGGATTGGCTCTAAACAAGCTCAAATTGAGAATAATGTAATAAAGGGGGAATGAATAATTTTCCTATGTATTTTAACAGCCGAAATTGTCTGCATACGCAAAAAACGCATAACACATGAGAACTTTCATGAATAGGTTTAGATTGATTTGTTTTTTCAAAAAAGTCAAGCTTTTATTATACTCATCGGAAAGCGGAGAAAGGTCAAGCATCAAATTCCCATGTAGCATTTACTTCTAACTCCTTTAGCATAGATCGTCAGTGCGAAAGGAGACACGGGAATTTAATGATTTAAGCTTTAAGAATTTTGATGGTCTTCTTCGCTGCTGGAGGTACTTGTTCTTTGCTTTCTCGAAGTCCTTCTCCTGACTGTCTACTACCGGAGAAGTCCCACCGATGCTCCCGGGAAGAAGTCCTGCTTCGTAAATCAAATCACCGCGGAGCTTGACAGGAAGGGGTGTTACTTCCGATTTGTTGAACATCATCCGACTCCGGCCATAAACACCGATGGCAATCAGAAAGGACAGAAGAATAATGAACCAAAACGGCACAGTTGACTCTACTCCTTGGAATGGAACGCGAACGTTCATACCAAAAAATCCTGCAAGTGCTGCAGAGAAAGAAAGTTTCAATTCTCAGTTGCAAATTGCATTGTTCGGTATGTTTTTGCTTTACCTTGAACAGGGAGAAAGACAAGCGCAACCTCACCAATTCTGTTCATGGCGATGGCTAGTCCGTTGGCTAACCGGGCATGTTCAACGTTGGCCAATGCCAATATCGTGTCTTGACTCCTCTCCACGATATGGTTGAAGCTGTCCAGTTTTTCCAGTAATTCAGTAAAGTCGGAGCATGCATCTGCAAATTGTTTCTTCATTTTTTCGCTGAGGTGCCGTGAGTGGGTGGGGCTTCCGAGAAACTGTTTCAGCACGTAAATCTTGGGCTTGATGAAGGCGTTAATTTTATAAATCTGGAACTCCATGTCCAAGTTTTTCCGCATTACGTTTGCCATTTCTGTAAGGCTCTTGGAACCAATGCGGATGTTGTCTACTTCCGGCTCAATTAAGGCCAGCAGGTACTTGGCGTCTTGGCTCAGTTCAATAAGGATGGAGAAAAGAACGCATTCTGGCTCTAGTTCCATCTTTCCATTTTTACAAATCAGGTAGAGGAAAGACAGGATGTCAGGAATTGAAGGCCAAGGATTCCGATGAGTCGTAACAATAAAATCTTTGAAAATTATCATGTTGAAAGCCATGTCATCACCTTCTCCTGGCGGAATAAATTCCGAGCCAAGTGGACGAATGTCATCCAACAATCGAAGGGAAATGAAAGTATGATGACGGAAAGTCTCCACTTTCTCCTCGGTATTTCCTTCCCCAATTTCTGCCAGTACCATGTCATTCACCTAAAAGTAAGAACCCAGTCAAGATCCGAATTGAGAAATGTTGATAAATGTACCTTGAAGGTAGCTTTAAGAAATCTCAAATCGGATGGATTTGGATCTTGAATGTTAAGCCAAAAGTACTTCCGTTGAAAGAGGTCATCCCAGTTTGGATCAAGTGCGTGAATTTCATTTGCGTGTAAGAGGTCCGTGTTGACCGAAAAGTAAGAGTACTTGGAGTCCCTGTAGGAATCCTGGTACTTCTCAAAGTCCATGGTCGATGGCACATGCGGAAGTGTCGGAGTTGTCGGAGTCCCACATTCGTCCCCGTCCCCGCCATGCAGCGGGTACAGCTCGTCCTCCTTATCTTCATGGTGGTTTTCTTCCTCACTTGAGGACATGAAACTTCGAAATACTTTACATGGAAGCCTCTCCCGCCCTTTCTTTACTTTTTCGTAGGCTGTGATAACCTCCTCGAGGGTCACCGAGTCAGATGAAAGGAGTCGGTTATGTCTTCCCATTCTTCCATCCATCCCAACAGCAGATCAACTTGTTCCAATATTCTTGAGAAGAGGACCGTTCTCGTCGGCGACTTCTTTGTAAATGGGTTTTGAATGAGATATGATTAGGATGCTGGAAAATGCAAATTCTGGACAGGCGAGGAGGAAAAGTGGCAAATGCAATGCAGCCAAACGTGCAAACTGAGAACGACGTTGATTATGCTCTGCTGCGAAAATTGACTGATGAGAGACAATTACGATTAATTAGAATGATCCTGTTCTTGTTTTTACAACGACAAGAGGATGGCCATCCCCTTGTTTATACTTCTGGGTTGGATCTATCAGTCTGCCACTCCAGATTGTTCATCCACGCTCTTCCTAATTAATCGCCAGTTATCATGAATATTCTGGACAGTATGCTCATAATGCAGATCTACTCACAAGGACAAAGAGCACGTGGGCTTCTGGCTATGAACTGCTTGCTGGGAATTTATTACATATTTATTGTGAACGCACGGATCAAAGGGGATTCAGTTGCTTTGGACAACTTAAGGATAATTATCAAAATCACTTTTTGAAGGACGCCCTGTCAAGGATGCACTGAATAATGAAAGCCAATTGACAAAAATGAATCCTGTCTGGTTTAGGAAAATCCCTTCCTTGTTTTTGCTTATTCCATATATAACATATGTTGCTTATGAAACATTCAAGATACTTTCTAAATCTTTTACATAACTTCACCCAATTGCAAAGTTTTGAATACCCGTGTCAAGACCAGGTTTAGAAGGCCGTATATTTACACTGTGCCTTGTGGCAAGAGGATATCGTCGTTAGCTTCTTTTCATCATGATTGCGTCTGACGTCTGAAGTTCCGTGGAACTTTGGCTTAACCATATGACCGCCTTGTGCATTTCTCCACTGGACTATGACATAGCTCAAGGTCAATTTGTACTGTCTGGTAATGGGATATTAGAAGGATGTGTGAAGAGGGTAGCCATTTAGAAAGTCATCACGCATTCTTGTATTTGGAGCTTTTTAATCGCTTACATTCTCCTGTGGTTTGATCTACCTATCTTTAGAGGAAATATGTACTATGGCTTGTGTTTGCGGCGTGATTGCTTTGGGATTACTCTTACAGCATTTCTTCATCGCGGAATCAGAAAATTGTGCAAAACATTTGAATCATCTTGTTCGCTTTAATCAACAGTCCATGTGACAAATGGTAGATATTTTACTGTTATTTCAGAGTCTCTGCTTCATGAGAAACCTCCTCAAAACGACGGGATTGAAACACTTATCTGGGTATGAACCTTTCTTATTCTACCATTCGTATTGTACCCGGGGTTCCTAATGTTCGTGAACACACAGTTTATTAGTTGGCTGTGTCAACAGACTCTCCATCTATTTACGTTGTTGCTATTGTTCCGACAGTGACCTACAATTGTTATGACTAAACCTGCATGTGAGCACAATCCTTTGGGTTTGCATGAGCGCAATATAGTGATTCAAATCTCGCTCAACAGATGGCTTCGAATCATATGTCCAGGATTGCAGTACTTGGCAGCTGTCGCTCCTAATCACGACGTCGTTTTTCATAATGAAAGCTGGGCGTCATTTCAACTTCTTCATTCTCGTCCTATTCTTTTTCCTTGGAGTAGTCTTCTTCCTCTACTGGGGAATCATGGAGCTGCTGTCTCAAATTGGACTCAATTCCCGCCAGTTCCCATTAACTCATATGCTGGTCTTCTTTGTTCTCAATTTAGGCGCTCTTGTCGTCCAATGTGATGGAAGATGGGTAGGTCGTACTACATCCAGAAAAATTCTTTTCCATCCATAACCAAAAACTTAGTGCTAAAAAGTTCCTGGTTAAACTCATTATCACATTTTGAACTTTAGTTTTTGTGACGCTACAATCTGTTTCCCAAATTGTGAACCTCATTATATAATTGGCTCTCGAAGGAGTGTCCAATTCATGTCACCATTTTTCAAATTGAAGCCTCACTTGCCTTAGTTGGTCCTAAAAGAAACGTTAGCTACATGTGAGATGTAGAAGTTTAAGGCCAACACTTAGGAATACGATTGATCTCTTATTCACTTGGCTGACGACATAATTTCATTCATTTTCATAAATTGATTCAGATTTATAAAACGTCTTGCTCCACACCACGTAAAGAATGAATTCTGAATGAATAATAATTTCTGATCTCAAAATTCTGTTACACGTACAGAGGGTATTCGACCTCCATCCCACTTGCAGCTGAATTATTTATTTTTTATTGAGCTTGAGTTGTCACGGTCACACTTCATTTGCCCTTTATTGCATCATAGTTAATTACGTATGGATTTTATGTCGATTATCGATAGACATTCGTTGTTTGCATATAGGTATGTAGGAAAGACCAAGGAGGGAAACTTCCTGATTTTAAACAATTTCATTGGCCTGAATTTGTTGTTTAGGTTTATGCTGTCGTGAATTTGCAAAAATAAAAGCTTATTCATAAATTACTTCTGTGTGTAACACTTTCGACACCGATTTAAAAAAAAATAGTGACGAAAATTGTCTACTTTTACTTTTACCATAGCCTCTCGATGGCTATGCTTTTACTAAATATAAAAAATACTACTTACAAAAAATTGCTCGGAATTCGAAATGTATGATTAGATTGAAACTGCATTTGGTTTCTGATATGATATGTGCTAATTCAGCAATTCGAATTGAAATAGCTTTCAGGTTTCGAAGATAGCTGCTTCCAAAACGGCACAAACTAATGAGGCTATTTAACTTTGCGTGCTGTGTAGTTTAGGATAAATATGGTATTTTAATATTCGAATTAGTACGTGAGCTTACGAATAATAAATAAGTTTCCATTACAAATTGAAGTGTATTCGTTTTAATTTGGTTGGTATTGGATCGTTTAGGAGTTGAACATAGCTAAAATAATTTAAGTAAGATACCAGATAGGTTATGATCGACTTGCTGAATATTTGTCTTACGAAATGAACGACTGTGTTAGTCAGCGCTCTTTGGTATAGAGGATTTCTTTACTGAGCGACGAATCTCAACATGACACATCCAGATGGGTTGACCCGAACAGTCACTGTGTCATTTGGCATAAGCTGTCCCAAACTCTAAGGAAATGAATGAATTAAGTGTTAAATTACATTAGAAGACTACGTACGAAACTAGACTTGAGACGGAATTATATCGGAAAGTGCACTTACTTTTTCACTATAGAGGTCTTCAACTTTATACCCATTTGCATGCGTGAGCCCGAGGCTGGTTAGACTAGTCGTGATTGTAGTTGGCGTTCCGTCGTCACGTCGATTTAGAAAAACTGTCGCATATGAATAGTCCCCGTTGACTACCTAAAAAAAGCGAATGATGCCGTACGAAATTCCTAATTTTTCTTCGAAATATAAATTTTTTGCAATTCAAAATTTAAAAGTCGGCTCACTGGTGTAATAGGTCGAACCCAGTGCTCAATCTTGTTTTCCTGTAGAAATTAAGGAATAATATAAGAAGAACTTTATTATTCTTGGCTCCTCACCTTGTAAATTCTTCTTCCTTGGATTCCCAAACTATCCTGATTTACAGCGATGATTTTTCTGTTTTGTAGAATTTCCTTGTAAGGAGGCCTGATTGATCTCAAGTCAACAGACATAAGAAGTGGAGACGCCAAGATAGCCCAAATGGCCATTTGTGATTTACTCTGTTCATAACTAAGACCAAAGTTTCCAATAATCAACTGGAAATATAAACGCACAATTATTCATTTCTTGATCGATCATTCCTTTGAATACGATAATGATTGCGGCACGATTGAATACACACCATATCTGGGTCGTTCCAGTGTCCAGGACCTGCATGTGGAATCATGTGGTCTTGATCATCCCCGTAGTAGTCAATAATCCCTTCCAAACTAGTCCAAGAATCTTGAATGTCGTATCCGTTTCTCCAAAGGTTACAAACTCGCATAACATTATCATAATTTGGCTACAATAATGCATTCGTTATAATGGAACCAGTATATTTGAGAAACATGTAAATTGCTTACCTTCATACCATGATTAATTTGGTACAATGGCCAAACGCATGAGAATATCATTGGTCGTCCAGTTTGGTTTAGATAATTTTGAAATTCTTGAAATGCTATCAAACAGTAAATTGAAGATCAAGGCTACCGCAAAATATACATTCGTAACTTACCTTCGTCCATGTCCGCGGGATCTGAGTAGCACCCATCCCATTTGACATAGTCCACGTCCCATTTTCCAAAGGTCTTGGCGTCAATCTCGAGGTAACCAAGGCTACCAGGATACCCACCGCAGGTTTTAGTTCCGTAGTCTTGGTAGATTCCAAATTTAAGCCCCTTTGACTGAACCTGTTGCAATCATATTAAATAAACCGTTGCAAAATGGGGTAGAACCGGATGACCTTTGACCGAATACGCATTTAATCGCAATGACGAAAACAATATAAACGTTAAGAATACTTCAAGACTGAAACCGCAAAACAAAATAAAGAGCAACATTTGACTTCTTACAGGTTGACCAGTGTTCACCAGGTCAGGCACCGTTTACACAGTCTTTGACTTAACTTTCCAAACCTTTGGCCAAAAATAGGCCATTCGCATTCGGTTGAACTATGTTCAAACCTGGTTTTGGTAACATGGGAACACATTGTCAGAAACAGAGTCCAAAAAAATTAAACAGTTCGAGACTTTATATTGCGTGTGCAGACGGACGGCACTCTACTGCTTATGAGTAAAGTAGAGTTGCTACTACAGTAGATAGTTGGCGGACTCATGAGTAGAGCGTAGCGTTAGACGCTGGAGTAAGGAGATAAGTTTAACTCCTTGCTCCTAACGTTTTGCCTGTTTGCGGGAGAAGCGGGTAAACCGTTGTGA
>VNWY01000430.1:0-44449 GCA_009869845.1 Pseudachorutes palmiensis | reverse complement strand
TCTTCAAAAACCAATGGCAACCTCCCTTTTTGAAGTCCTCATTTTTCTCCCATGCCCTCTACAGAGGGCTGGACCACTTGATTAACGCCGACTAGCTGATTGTTTATTCACTTTGGTTTATATAAATTGTAATCCAACCGTTCCTGTTTATGAAGGCAGACCACGGTTGCTGTCCTTTGTGAAGATTTTCATGGTCATGGTGATAAAGTTTCCCAAATGTGCTCCATGAACAAAGTTTTTCTGTTTTATTCAAAAACTAAAGTCCCATTGCTTTCCTCAAGCGAGTAATTTCATATTCATTTTCACCGTATTTCTTGACTGCCTGTCTCTGTTCTGCTGTTGCTTGACTGCTTCTAGATTATAGTTCAGTATAGTCCAGTAATTATTTAATTATCCGTTGGAAACCAAATTATAAAGTGTGTAATAGAAGCTCCACTTATTGTAAACCATAGGTTAGGATTTTGGGCACTTATCCAGAATTCAAGTAATTTTGCATTTTTGGTAAGGGCAATAGTCAAGTAGCTTAATTAGCATGATCAACCTTCATTGACTCATTTTTATTTTACCTGGCAAAGGGTGACAGTGGTTTCATACTTTGCCGGGTCTGTCTGCCTGAATTGCGCCATTTGGATCCAAGTTCCCATTGACGTTTCTTTCGGACTAGATTCAAAGTGTACTCCCGTATGTCACAGACGTACACAAAAATCTCCAGTTTTCATTTTGTTTAAAACGTTTGACAACTTATTAAATCTATTTTGCTTGTGTCGTTTTCAAACAATTTGCCGTTATAATTTTTCAATTTTTTCAGCAAATTTCACCATTCTTTATATGTATCCTGCCTAATAGGTATTTATGGCATTCGCTACTAGGTTACAGCTGCCTATGTCATACTATTGTATTTTCCAGCTGCTCTTGGACACCTGTATACGCAATTATTATAAGTCCTGGTTGACAAACAGGAAAGAGTAACGGGAAATGTAATTACCGCTAAACTATAATTATGTATTTAACTTTCCCCTAAGATACCAATGTTAACGACGTATTGCAACCAACAAGATAGTAAAGTACCTGGAATCGGTGGTTATATAAGTAAGGAGACTAAACACGCAACCCAATTTAAACCCTTCTTCTTCCAACATTAAAAAACAGCCTCTAGGTAGCCCTTAGCCCAAAATTGAAATGTTGTCCAACTACGAAATCCATGTGATGAGGACTAGTCTATTAATCCTCTGTAAATTCCAAGTTGTACCATTTCGTTACCATGTTAAAACAGGGCTATTTCAAACTAAGGGGAAGGGAGTGGTACTGATGTTGGGAATTGTTGGCATTATTCTTCAACTTGCCAATATTACACTTTGCTTAGTCCGGATGCAGTATGCTACAATACAGACCAAAGTCTTCTTAACGTTTTTCATTGTCGTCAGCACCACAGCTATAGCAGGCAGAATTGCAGTGATAAAATATGCCCGAGAATTGGTCACTCTCATCAACAACCTGCTCAGCATCAACGCTACGTTGGGTAATAAATCCATTAATGTAGATTATAGTATTTACTTTAACAATACTCCAAATGTTCTAATTAGAAAAAAGGTTTCATTCGGAGGAAGTAGGCAGCTACAGCAACATTCGAGGAAACTTGTATGCCTTGATCATTGCAGCAGTTGCAGGCTGTAGTTTCTTCGCCTGGCTGCAAAACATTGGTGTGAATGTTGAAATATTCAAATCTCCGGTATCAATTGTGGCGTATTTGTGTGGAATATTAGGATGCAAAATTTACTTGTGGATGGATGTCTCAATATGTGTAGTATTATTTATTCCATGGATTCTGACTTCAACATATTGGCTACGCAAATGTTGGTAAGTTAATTGAATTGCGTCTCTAGTTAGTTATTTATCTGTACAATTCCATGCAGCTCAGAGTGGCCTAAATCCGGACTACACAGCTATAGCGACTGTATCCACATTTACCGCCGAATGGCCATTTTGAATCAACTCCAGAATATCACACATGGCTCCATCTTTGTTCCAGCTTTTAAGCTGGCACTAATTTTTATGTTAATTTACACCACCTGTTGTATCGTCAGGTATCATGAATCACTTTCGACTATCGTCTACCTCTTTCTACTCTTTTACTTCGCTAGCGCATTAATCCTAATGGTACCGTCGGCATTGTTAATGTCCATGGTTTACAAGGTTTCGTCAAAGTTTAGAAGAAACATTCGTGAGATTCATGACATTGGTAAACATGAACGTCTCCTAATGGAAAAAGAGTTGAAGTCTTTACCACCATTAAAGTGTGTGGTTGGGAACTTTTATTACATGGAAGGTAAAGCTAAGCTTACACTTCTGGATAATGTTGTGCACGGGATCTGCTTTAGTCTTCTTTATATCAAGTAATTGGTCAGAATCAAGGAAGTATTTGATGTTTCCTTCTGTAAGTTGTATATTCTTCTTATTTCACTCACTTTGTAAAATAAATTGAAGCTTTGCATAAAACAATTTTCAGAATCACTCACCCATTAAAAATCAAATCACGAATCGCTTTGTCTATGTTAGTTGAAATTCTACAATTCTCGTAAGGAGTGCGTAGATTATTCATCAGAAGATCAAAAAATCGTTGTAGTTTTTCTCGATTTTTATTATAATACTTATGATTTGGGATGGGACAAATATGGGATTGCTGTTGATCATTTTAATTCCAATGACAGATTGCCAGAGTCACAAAGGTACTTAGTGCCATTATAATTATTCCACCCAGACCTTATTACATTATGGAAGCAGTTTGGAGTTGAATTCTTTGACTTTTTGAATTTAAAATTAACGATTGACATCACGAAGGTTTGAACAGAATCTACACGCGCCGCACAAGTCCAGATATTTGCAATTGGGAAACCCTGAAATGAACAGACCACATGGAAATTGCAGGTTGAAATATTCATACCAGATTTCCGATTTCCATTGGATTTATTCTTCCATTCAGGTATAAATACCAGGCACTTCAACACCCATCAATCATCAGTCATCTCTTCCTTACAACCATCTCCAGTCTCTCCGCTTTTGTCAACTGGTCATCATGAAGTTCCTCCTTCCGTTCCTGGCTCTAGTCGCCTTCTCCAATGGGCAGTCCAGAACCTTCACCTTCATCAACAACTGCCTTAATAACGCCATCGTCAATCCTATCAGCTCAACTCCTCTGACAATCAACGCAGGAACGGGTGTTACTACACTATCAGCCAATGGTGAAACCACTGTTCCAGTCCTAGTCAATGCCGGAGCCTCTGCTGTGTTTACAATTCCTGACGACCCTTGGACTGGCCAGTTCTGGTTCAACTCACCTTGTGACGCCAATAACAACTGCCCCTACTGCCCGGCTGGCGGTTGCCTCAGGGCAATGGGCACCCGTGCTCTCTTCACGCTGTTCGACCCTACAGAGACCATGATGATGGCAACATACACGATCCAAGATGACGTCGGTGGATTCACTTACCCTGTATCCATTCTCCCAGGAACAATCGTAAGTTACCAATTTAAGCAATTCTTTCTGAATCTAACACCTAAACTCATTTTCTTTAGTCAAACTTCTGCAACCAAGTTGTGTATGCTTTGTCATCCAGCCAAAGCACTGGGTCACTTGCCCCAGGCTGTGAGAACACAAACAGCTACATCACAACACTCTGTCCTTCCACTATCCCGAACGTAGTAGTACCAACACCAACACCGACTCCACCGCCATCTGGAGGAGGTGGAGGCACTCCACCACCATCCAATCCCACAACGCCTCTGCAACCTCCCAATGGAACACCATGGGGACCACTTGCAGCTCCAGTTCCCGTTAACCTCCTCACTGAAGATCGGACCATTACCTTTGTCAACCAATGCGGTGAGCCCATCTGGATCAACCCAAAGAACAATGCCAAATCCCCAACTAGTCTGAGCAATGGGATCGTTGCCATCCCCGACGGTGGTAGTTTTAGCTATGGTATTGACAACATTGGTTGGAACGGTCAGTTCTACACGAAGACTGGATGTGACTCAGTCACTGGTCACGGATGTGCAGTTGGTCAGCAGATTGATTGTTTTGGCCCTGCTTGTGCCCCACCTGGAGACACCCTTGTGGAGTTCTTCATCCCCAACATCCAGGACACGGTGAATGCACAGTTCTTTGACATCAGTGCTGTCGATGGCTACAGCTTCGAGTACCTTATTGAACCCGTTGACACTGTAAGTCAAACCACTCATACAAATCAAAAAGAGTCAAATTAATTCTATTTTTTATAGGGTTCTACGACACTTCTAGACCTGAAGTGCTCTCCAATCAGTTTCAGTGTGAGTCTAGCTGAATGCCCAACTTCAGAGTTACTGATCCACGATGCCAATGGCAATAATTTGCCACTGTTGATGAATAATGGGAAACAGTGCTTGGCTCCATGCAAGGCTGCCACTTGGCCAGCCAATGACCATTGGTTCAATGGAATGGGCATCCCATCAGCCTATCAGGATCCAGCTACAATGTACTGCTGCCCAACCCCACCAGTCAGCTCTATACAGTGCAATGCTGGGCCAGTGATGCAAACAAACTATGTCAAACTCATCCAACGGTCGTCCAATGTGACCTATTCCTTTTCATACGATGACCTTCGTGCCACCTTCACCTGTCCATCGGTGAACAGCTTCAAGGTTACAGTATGCCCTGATGTCATCCCACCTGGCACTAGTTAGGCCATGCGTTGATTCAAAACAGAGACACAAATTCATGACAGTTTGTTAAGGAATTGATGATAAATTCAATAAATATTTAATTGGCAATTGGTGCTTATGTTTAGCCTTGAGGTGTGTGCTCTTCTCTTTCATCAAAAAGTCAAAGGCCACTGGTTTCCCAAATTTTGAAAATGCGTTTCTAAAAAATTTCCAGCACGCTTGTCTTCATTGAAACGCCTGTTGACAATCGAACATCCGCCACGGGTAGTTTGTGACAATATAAACTTCTATACGCTTCCTGTTGATGCATTTCATTAACTACGAATGGAAAAGGCTTCGTGCAAGACAGACCTCCCGTGTTTTTAATCTTACAACCAATCTACTTTTAACGAGATTCCGATTCATCCAAGTGTGATTCAATAACTATATTCAACATTATAAAACGGCGATTAAATTACATAAAATTTACTTTTCAGACATTCAGTTTTGCAGTACAACTGTAGAACTTTCAGTCTAATCATGATCAAAGCTGTTGCAATTATTCTCTTGGGAATCCTCGCGGTAAGATGTAAGGTCGCAAATCTTATACTTTTTTATAACTCTCTTTCTTGCGTAGGTTGTAGCTGCGCAAGCGAATTGCCCTGAACCAACAAAGGCACCTGCGGCACCAAAGGGAACCAAGGGTCCTCCAGGAACTAAGGGACCAACAAAAGTACCACAAACCAAGGCACCACAGGCAACCAAGGCAGCGGCACCACAAACAACCAAGGCACCGGCAGCACAGACGACCAAAGCACCGGCACCACAGACGACCAAGGCAGCGGCAGCACAAACGACCAAGGCACCAGTAGCGCAGACAACCAAGGAACCTCAGTCGAAAAAAGCCGCTGAAGAAGGGATTAAGAACTATGACGCCTGCGTGGCGAATTCCCTTGAGTCCATTGACACTGTGGTAAAGACGGTGGAGAATAAATGCAAGACAGATTTGCTGAAGGATTTGAAAGTTGACAAGTTGGACGGCGCAGGAGAGAAGGCTCTGAAGCAAGTAAACGGCGAGCTTGAGAAAACAGTCAAGAAAGCTGGTGGTCTCGTCAAGGGCCTCAAAGGGACGGTAGACAAGGCATTGGGTGGCATTCTGTCTACAGTCACTGGCTTGCTTGGATAGAGAATTATAATAATTAAATTCTTACTTGACAAATAACCTGTAATTTCTGTTCATAATAAATCCTTGGAGAAATTATGTTTCAAAACAAAGGCTTACAGAACTACTATGAACCGCAGCGATTGTTTTTCGTCATGCGGGTTTTGCGCCTGCCAAAATTGAGCTGTGTAATATATACAATATAATATATATAATATACAATATGCTGTCAGATTATCACAGGGACTGATTCTAAAACAAAAGTGCAGCACTATGTTAGTCATAAAATATTCTAGTGTGACCTTGTTATGCTCACTGCAAAGTTTATCTTTATGGTGACACAGTTTTTTATCGATGCAAGTGTCTACGCGTAACCCCTGCAGCCTCAATATTAGTTTGAATTGAAAGGTACTTTAGAATTTAGAAGGAAAATTGTTGTGTAGAATTTGTATAATTACTTTAAAAACATTCTAATAAATTGCTGACTTTACAATATCATTCCCGTGTAGTTTAAAATGATTTATGTTCATAAAAGATTCTTACTATTTTATACACTAATTACAGTTTTAATACATATAATACATACAAGTACATATTTGATTATAGGTTTTCTCATGTGAAGGATTTAATCAATTAATCCAGTTCCAAACGATAAAACCTTGAAAAAAATTTAGTCTGCTTTGCAGATCTTTCCGTTTTCTTGACTTCTTGTTGGTTTGGATTTCTATCCAAATGGTTTTACCAATTAGAACTTTTAATCTGACCTTATTACAGTGATTGAATGACCACAACCCGTGTCAAATAGAATCCTAAGTACTCCCACTTTTGTCGACAAACGCCTGAAGGTTAGATCCAATCGAACATCCGCCACATGTTGATTCTAGCAATTATTCACTTCATCCTAATTGGATTTGATTGGGTTGATTAGTTTTATTTTTCATTGGAATGGTTTCGTGCTTGGCTTTATGTTTAATCTTTATTCCCATTTTACCGACATTGTCCAATAGTTGGAAGTTTTGGTATAAAATGGTCAGTTAATCATTCCAGAGTTATTCAGTACCTTCCAGACTTTGAGTTTTTCAGTACCTTTGCTGTCTAGAACTTCCAGTCCAATCATGAACAAGGCCGTTGCAATTCTTTTCTTGGGTGCACTCGTGGTAAGGTTGATAAATCAAACCATATGGTATGTTGATGTAACCACATTTCTTATTCAGGTCGTTGCTGCAAAGAAGTGCGACGAAAAGGCAATAAAGACCTACGATTCCTGCTTGGCGGATGCTCTTGAATCCGTCGATACCGTTGTGAAGGCAGTTGAGAAGAAATGTACGGGTGACTTGTTGAAGGAATTAAGCCTTGAGAAGTTGGACGCAAAAACCACAAAGGCCCTCGACACGGTCAACGGTGAGCTTGAGAAGACCGTCAAGGACGCCGGTGGCCTCGTCAAAGGCCTCAAGGGCACAGTCACCAAAGCATTGGGAGGGATCTTGTCCACAGTCACTAAATTGCTCTAAATTATTCCAACGTATTTAAACTGAGCATCCAAATTTGACAATTGATAATTGACAGTTGATAATAAATTCGGCAAAATGTGGTTATAGAATACACTTTTACCACTTGATCCTTATTCTATTCTATACACATTTGCAGCACTTCCATTGGTACCTATTCCAATAGTACCTATTCCAATAGTACATACAAAATGCACTCTTGTGACATCTGTAAGTATTGATGATTTCAATCCAGAAAATGACCACGTCACTGACCACACACACCGCCCATAGGAGGAAAGGCAGCAGGATTTTTGAATACATGTTAACAACTTTTGGTGTATTTTCATCCACGTAGTGCTCAACATTCAACCCCTCGAGTCTCAACGTTGTAGCCAGATGTGAAATCCCTCGTTTGAATTCATTCCGATTTAGTCTAATGTTCAGAATACTAATCCCACCTGCATCAAATTGTGACATTCGTTTTCTAAAGTCCAAACAGTGAGGCACACAGTAAAAAGCTTTTTTCTGATGATAAAGGGACTGTCTTTTTGTGGTGTAGCATTTGACACCAGGAACTCTGAGTCGAATTGAGGCTATCATGAAATCTAATTTAAATCTAGGCAATGGGATTACATGCTTTTCAATGGCAATTCTGCTTTTCAGCATAAGGTCGAATTCTCTGTTGGATTTAAGTTCCAAATATGAAATCATGGTTTCGGTTATCGTTCCCTTTGATTTCAAGTCATAAGAGACCAGGCCCAAAATTCGATGCGCTGTGTTTATACCCGAAAAACCCTCCTTCATAAGAAGTGCTGGTAACAGGTATCAATATTTTCCGTCCTGAATCAATCGCAATGTCCAGGTTGTCAATAACAGTATCTGGAAGTGGAGCCACGGTAATACTCGTAACGAAACATTCGTAAAGTATTCTAAAAAGACCCCGAGTCATTATGTAATAATTCATATTCCTCACATATACCTTACCTCACTATTGTCCCGGCGAAAGCAAGAATACAGAGGATTCTAGTAAACCGTTTTATTCCTTGGTGTACGAGTACACAGAAACTCCAGAAGAGGGAACCAGGGAAGTCCCTTTTGTTCCCGACAACTGACACCATCAACATCCCCATTGCTAGAGACACCCAACTCCAAGTGTCAAAGGGCGACAAGAGCTGCAGTAAGTTTAACGACTTTGACCAGTCTATTGTATCATGCATTTGGCAGTAGAGGAAGGAGTCTGGCAACTCTTCAAAATACATGAGGAAACCAGGGTCTGTTCCTGATGAGTGAGCAAACTGTCCGTAGAATTCGTCAAAGCTTGGTTCCTGTATCAGAGTTCCCAAATCATTGTTCTGTAGCAGTAACGTGGACTCGAGGTTGGAGTCGGCGATCCACATTTCAGTGAAGTTGTATCTATCCCTGATGTAAATTAGGAAGTAGTAGTTGTCATAATCACACCTCGTGTATCTGTTCAGAATTGCTCTATGTATGCAGCTCATCCCAGGCATCATGTCAGAAATCAATTTCTTTCCCATGAAGTCTTGATTCACTCTGAGGTAATTGGATTCCAGAGAAACAATTCCTAAATATTTGTTGGACCTAAAATATTTCAACCCATGATAATGAAAAGCCAAAACTAAAGAGGTCTTTTAACTTTTCTTACCAAATATTCCCATTCTCTGGAGTAGACACAAACTGGGTAAGTGGAATCGAATAACTGCTGACCTCTGACCTCAATTCGTTGTCATGATGTTTAATTACGACTTGAAATAACATACCAAAAGAGTACCGAACGAAGGTCCTTACTGTCTTAATTGCATCCTTCCATTCTTGCTTTCCTTGCAAAGTGTTCAATTGAGCGCCATCTGGTGTAATCCAAAAGAACATGTTGACGTTGCGTATGCTTTGAAGGGATCTGGTAACTGCCAGCTCCTTTAGTTGGGAGACAATGAATTCTTTCCTGAAGTCTGTTTGGATGAGACATAGGAAATGACCCCTCTTATGTGTCGCACTGGCAGCGGAGATCGAGGTCATCTGCCTAAGTTTTACAAGAGATTCCCCAACGATGGAAGGTTTCAACACCTTGTGCGAATCCAGAAGAACGTCCAACATAAACCTCCCAGTCATCTCACCGGTGTAATTGATTTTGAATATAAACCACAGGAAATAATTTTCAGCTGGTGCCAAGAATTGGGAGGCGGAGTTTGAATGTGGCATTTGCAGAAATGGGACGAATAATAGCAACACTGCTGTGCCAAACTCCATCTCTGTTAGAAGGTTCTTTATAAGTGACTTTGTGGTTTTCGAATGAAAAGTTATGGCTAACTTCTTTATTTTCCAGTTTTAAACGCGGAAATAAGCTCTAATTCTACTGGGATAATTGAAATTAATGAGATTGAAGACATTCAGGAGTATTTTAGTCACATATTGGACGTGCATTTTTAAAATTCAATTTGAATTTCTGTATTCAGTTTGTGCTGACCCAGTTTGTGAAAATTGTGTTGACTTTTGAAATGGAAATGCACGATGAACAATTTTCTCTATGAGAAAGAGGATTGCTTTCCCTATGAAAACGATAACCATATGTATTCTAATCCTAGGTAATCAGGAACCTTTAAGAAAATGCTTTGAAAATGCATGGCAATGGGAATCTCAACACGTCACCTCACTGGTGACATCTGTTCCAACAAGCAGCACTCCGGAAAGGACAAATCCGTATTACAGCGCAGAAGTTTACATAGCTCAGATTCTAAAATTAGTAACAAAACTTGAATGTAATTATATTTGATCGACCCATTTGCAAAACTACAATAATTGTCAACAACGTCAATCCAGGGTTAAGAAGCATTTCTGTTTGTGGTGACCACTCCTCTCAAAATACTTTATACAGAGGTCTTTCATGCAATGAACATGCAATGGTTCAAGCTCAAGAAGTAGAAGTGGAATGCTACAGTGAGGACGCTTAGTAACTGCGAACTTGGAATTATTCCGTGATTATAAGGATGAATTACAATGACACGAATACAACACAGATTAGGTTTACAAGCAGGATGCTTAAATTATTCAAGAATTCAGTTTCTGTTCAGAAAAAAGCTTTTATTGATTTTTCTCCATGAAATCCTAGCCCTTTTCAAAGTACTTTCGATAAAGTGGAATTTCTTTAGTTAAATAAAATAAAAAAAAAATGCTGGAGAATCAACGAAAAGAGACAAGGAAAGTCATGTAGGTCCAAAACGTGTTGCTCAGTTTATGTGAGAATGGCAACAATTTCATGACATAGACTTGTATTTACTATACCAATCCGTTTCCAACGTAACGTGTATTGTTTGTTTGCCATGAATGGCAGCTTCTGCTTCTTCCATAAGCAGTTCGTTTTAATAGTTTTCAAAATTAGATTGTCTTGCTGTAAAGTCTCCTTTTCTTCTTCAACCCTTTTGAAATGTCGTGTGGCTTGAACAATGGGGTGAGTCTGTGCTTCCCTAATTGACATTCTTAATTATAATCTTTCGTTTACACATCCTCCAGTGTTTCAGTGGCGCTCGAAATTCTGACAACTGGAACTTGGCCCCTTGTCTTCCAGCATTGCCAGGCCACTCTTGCGGAATTCCGGTGGGTCTGATTTGAATTTTGGTCAAGGTTCATTTCTGTTTTGAATTTGCAGCTTCCACGTTCGGATTGCTGTCCCAATCCTCGTCTCTGTTACCGATGTCCAAAGACCTGCAAGCGACAGTGCCATCTCTGTCCACCGGCCAATCTCATGAAGCGATGCATCAGCTTCCAGCCACGTGTAAGTAAAGTGTTTAAACAGTAAAGTGTAAACTTAATTGGAGACTCATTGGAATTTTATTTGTTCAACAGCCCGTTCCTTGTCCAGACTTCATGTGCCGGCAGCCTCCTCCTTGTCAGATTTGCATCTCCCAATCCTGTCCCCCTTATCCCGTAAGCACCTTTTCTAATTGAAAGAATTTCCATAAACTTTTAATTTTTAAAAATCAGGTTAAAGTTATCCTTCCTTGTCCTCCTCCAGCTGAACCTCCAAAGCAAAACAAGTGTAAGTTTATTAGTAAAATTAAAATGCCAAATTATGAATTTAAATCTTTGTTTCCAGGTTTCCAAACACCTTGTTATTGCGTAAGTCCACGTTATTCTGTACACATGTTTTATTCAATAAATAACCACAAGCTAACGTTCATTTTTTATTTTTCAGCCATTGCCTCCATGCCCTGGATTTGAATGTGCCCCTCGAATCGACATTTGCTAAATTCATCATCAGCATCCAAAATTCACAAAATTCAACCGCGTCAAATCTCTCACGAGTCACCTTTGAATTAAACCAAAATTCTAAATCAATGGAGACGCTTTTAGAAAATATTTTTCTTCGTAAAAGTTCCCGTAAAGTAGAAAGACATTATATTAGTTGAAAACTAAATTTTTTAAGTTTTTATCAACCTGATCGAATGGAATTTCATTAATACTTGCGGTTTTTAATCGTGATGAAATGAAAGTAGACATTACAAGAAGAATTCTGATACAAAACTCTGGACTTAAAGGGAGAAAAATGAAATTATGATTTACAACACACCTACTTAATTAACTAAAATATCTCATGTTGAATTACCCTGTATGATTTCTAAGCAGCTATAAAGAGTTGTTAATTTATAGGTTCAATGTCGACGTATTTGGAAGATGGGATGCTGCCGAGTACTGCGTGGAATGTCGTGCAACTGCATACGGGTAACTCCGTCTTGGTTTGCACCTCCGAACCCGTGCCGGTAGCCTTCTTTCCCTTCTGCTGCTCCACGGACCACACCCAAAGTTACGGACAAACTCCTTCCGGAACTTTTCTATTAAAAAGTAAAACCAATTAATTCAACCACTACTATACAGCGGAATATTTGAATTGCTTTGTCTATTCTACGTGCTTATTAGTAGTTTCTAATCTTTACGTGGTGTTGGTGAGAGCCTAGACTCGTTGAATGTGTCGATTTCTCAGCGTATGGTGGTTGTGGGAGTAGACACGGGAGGCAGGGTGGTAGGAATGTGTACAACAGAAGCACTCTTGAAATGCTCGTGCAAATTCCCTCCGAAATTTGCCTGCAAAAATAATAAAAAATAAGCTTAATTTTCTCAAAAGAAGACAAAAGGTTAAATATACGTGCAGGTGAGGATGCCTTAATCATAGGGGAAGCCAATCAGTGCAATTTAGCAAAATTAAAATGCAAATAATTCTAAAAACAAGCGACTAAAAAATCTAGATTTCCAATGCAAGTAGAGAAACAGAGAAGAGCAAGCATACTAAAAGCATATTTTCATCTTTCAATGTTTGTCTCTGAACCTTTCATTCGTAAAATTCAATTTTTATTTTTCATTTATTGGAGCGTATAGTTCCTGACAGAGCAAGTTTGGGTCAAAATATTTCCCATCGGAGACTACACAATAAACCCACTTTAGTTACATTCCAAGAATCCATTTCCGCCTGAGTGCTTCATTTGTTGTTCTTTGCACTACCCGGATACGGAGAATCATCGAAGCGAGTAGTATTTGCATAAGAGACCTACACTCACTCAGCCCTACCTGAACAGCTACACACACTGAACTGTTAGATTCTTCTATGATTTGATAGCGACGCTCCAAAGCCTTTGCTTTGTGATTTCACGGTCCAACTGCCGTTAGCTTCAAAATGATTAGGGAAAGCAGCTAGGAAAGAGATCGGGGTTTAAAAAGTCAAAGTTAATTTCCATTGCAAAGCATCGGAGAAAGCATAGGATAAGGGACCCTTTGTTCCTAACACCACCAATTCCAAAATTAAAAAAAGTTTTTTAATCAATTCATCAATTCCAAGAATTCTTTGAATTTTCCTTTTAAACTGGGTGCGTTTGAGTCCTTTTGTGTTTGATGAAGGGATAATTAACACTCCCCGTCCCTATCTTCTATTCTCAATTCTACCTTTCCCGTATCGACTTGGCATTAAAACTACCACTTCCACATCCTTGTTTTGTGTCAGATGGTCATTAAAACGTCTAAAACTCACCGCTCATAAAATTGTATATGACTGGGTTGACTGCTGAGTTGGCATAGGGGAGCCAATGGACAATCATGGCGATGGCAGCCATCAATTCAGTCTGCTGGATATCTGACAACAACCTACAAACAAATTATTATTTAGACTCGATCGATTTTGAATAGAGAATTACATTGCAATCCCAAATATGTGGACTGGAAGGTAGCTCAGGGCAAAGACAGCGACAACTGCTACCAACATTTTGGCCGCTTTTCTCCTTTGGTTGAGTTGATGGTCGACCCCACTGCCTTGCATTACTGAAGTTTGACCTCGGGAAGATAAGTTTAGTACTGAAACGAAAATAGAAAATGGTGAGACAAGAAAATCATCAGAGAGACGGGGCTGTGACGCACTGGTCTTGATGCGTTTGTGACACAATTTTGAAAAGAGGCTTTGCACATGGTGTCTTTAATCCCCAGAGCGGCCATTAAGGGAAGGCAAGTGCTTGGAAGTTTTATATGAGAACATAATGGTGACTTTACACCAAATTGCACTGAACATTATCAAAAGATTTGAAGACGCCAGAAGTCTATTGAAGGGTTTAAACAAGGATCAAGCATCCGGAGAGAATAAAATTCCCATGGCATAACAATACCGGAAATGATTTGCATGGAAATCCTATACATACGTGAGTCCTAGCTCTCTCTCTCTCTCCAGCATCTGTACCAACTTCATCGAATTTTTATCAAATCTATCTTATACAAGAGAAACTGAGATAAGCTCAGTACAAAACTAAAAGCTGTGCTTTTTAGAAGATTTGTGACTGCTAGAAATGCATTTCCCAAAGGAGGATTTAGTGCTTGGGAAAGTACGTGATGTGATCATCCTAAGAGGGAAAGTACACATGCATCTTATACTGTCAAAGTTTCAATAATTCTGCCTACCCACGCCAAATTTTAAAAAGTTTGGACTTAATTTTGATATTGGGTGTCAAATGATGTGAAAGAAACGTACGTCCTTTGGCGTACATTTATCAAATCAAATCCAGGCGCCATTTTACTTTTGTTTATCCTGAAAACTTTGTGTGTTTGTGTAGAACGTGTCAATTGAGACAATTCTCGAGTGGATTTGAAAATCTAAAGGGAAATTCCCACACTTGAAGGGGTCCATTGAAAGTGACAGAGTGAAGTAAAAGATCATATTTGGGGAGAAAAGCTTTCAAGAAGTTTCTCCATTGAAAGTTTATATGCAGCCTTTCAAGGGAAGAAAACAAGTGATGTTTCTCACGACCATCATGCCATTGAATTTAGTGTGTCAAGGACATGCGCATAAACACCTTCACTTGGTCGTTGATATTCACCCAGTTCCATAATTACTTCTTCCATGTCTATCTAATGTTGCAATAAAGGAAGGACGTCAAAGAGATCAACTTTATAGCCTTACGTTAATGACTCACACTTAACTGCATTCCAACGGAAATAATTGTCACCGATGATTTAATAAAAGGAACCTTGAAGGAAAGGGGGCAGTTAAAATTATAAACTAAAGTGAGCATGTTTGACCAGACATCTGGAAATGAAAGAGAAACTAACGACTAAACTTGTACTAATTGCACGCCTCCATACAAGAATCTATGGTGGGAAATGAGAAAAGTTGAAATTAAAATGACAACTTTGACAATGAAATGTTCATTTCTACTGTCAATTAAGGCTTTGCATATCTGCACTGGTGGCAGACAAAAGTCCAACAAGGATCCAAACAAAGGTGTCATTCACACGCTTTTCCTTCCACTTTGGTTTAGTGAGTAGAGTGGGTCGTTATCGCTTCCGCCTTCGAAGAAAACTTTTCAAAATGGAGGTGTGGTTTGGTGGTTGAGATTCAAAAGGAAGTGGATGACGCAGTGGCTCAAAAGTGTCGAATCCTGATGCCACTCTTGGGTTAAAAAGATTCAAAATCATCTCTCCTTTCTTTGGTTGAGGTTGACATGGAATACTACTTTTAGCACCTGCGGAGACAGGGATTTGGATACTTTCCTCTTCACTTGACAAATAGGAAATTGGCGGAACTGGGTCTGATTGTCACAACATGGAAACCCCAGTGCACTCCATTTCAAATCAACAAATCCCAGTGTACTCAAAAGATTCTGATCTGGCTTGGAAATGAACTTTGATGGGTTCCTGCAAGGTCAGATGCAGCGCATGAGTGAAAAAGGTTGGAGATTATTTGCGTGTAATTTGATCCCCAAATCCCTTTTGGAATCTGATGCTGTCACTTGATCGTAATTTATGCCACGGTAGATTCGTTTAATTCAGGAGGTTATCCAAGGTATGGGAGGGGGTACATGCTCTTCCATAAACAGGGATGAATTACACCTGGAGAAAAGCCAGATTAACGAGCTAATTTCCAAGAACGCGTTCAGCCCTACTGTTTGCCTCAACTTAGGAGGGGTCCATAAATTCTTTAACCAAAATGTAAAAGACACTTTTCTTAGAAATGACTCAAAAATTGACCTTTTAGGTCAACTACTTCTACTTTTTGGACATGGAATATATGATGTAATTAAGCCAAATACCAATGAAAACCTTCTAAAGTTGAATATTTATCCCACTGGCACAATCTAAACGTCTATTAAATGCATTATTATTAATTAAATGCATTTATTAATAATAAGGGAGCAATTTACCATTTTTCTTGTTAACTCGTAAAGAAATTCTTCCTCCGTGGTTCACAGGTCATTGGAATGTCACAATATTTTCCTCAGTTGCAATAATGGCTTCATTGGAAAGCTTATGTTCTCTTGATACCAAAAACGATGACTATTAGATCAATTGTACGGCAGCGCAATGACCTTTCATGACCAATTCATAATTCTAATTTTTCACTCTAAAATTATTTCATTGTTAGTCGTAATCCAGATATCAAGGAACCCACCCAACTCCAATGATCATATGTGTACAGCCCCTTAACTTTTTCCTTCCCAAAGCTCACAAGGAATACAGATCTGGGAGTGGCTGTGCCACACAAGGAATAGCGAAAGTACGGAGAAAGCATGGTAAGGGTTTTTTTTCCTCCCACTCCGGCCCACTCTTCTCATTGGCTCCTCACTTATCTTAACCCACACGCCCTACGACATCACTCAGCATTTGTTCGATCAATCCTCCACTACCGTTCATTTTTGGCCCCATGCAAAGCTCAAAACTTAGGAATCGACAAGTTTTTGCCTGACTTGGTCTGAGATGCTGAGATTGGAAGTCGCAACTGTTGTGGGTTGGAGAAAGATAGCAATTTTGCATTACGAAAATTGGATAAACTTTGGCCTTAGGATGACAAGAGATCACGCGAACATTTCCTGCAGGTGAAAGTTTACGCCAAGAACCCAGCCGACTGAATGATGGGAAACCGTAACTTTCGTTTATTCCAAAATCCCTCTTCAAAATGAAAACTTTTTGTTATACTTTTAGAAGCTTAAGGAAGACTTTTGCGTCTTAATCGTAAGAAGCGTTGGGCAGAAGGAGTGATTTTGCTATGCAAATCCTTTATGAGGAGATCAAGCTTTAATTCCCCTCTGGACGACCTTGGGCTTGAGCGGTGCTTAGGAACCAAGTGCACATTAACAACAATTTATCGCTTCCATTAAGATCTGAGAAAGGGTGATCAGAGCACCATCCCTCAAAGGTCAAATAGCTTTAGATGATTAGATCCAAGGGACTTACGCTGTGCATTGCAGTGCACGTATGTGTTTCCATTGTGATTGTTGTGACAATGCTCATTGGTTGCTGGAGATTCTGTCGTCCCTGGGAAGTTTCCAGAACTCCAGAGCACCCGCACGATCTTGTAATAGGCGAGACTCATAAAGGACAAGGGAACAAAGTACAGTGCAAGGACCCTTGCTGCAACATAAACGCCTCTGTCGTCCCTGGGAAGTTTCCAGAACTCCAGAGCACCCGCACGATCTTGTAATAGGCGAGACTCATAAAGGACAAGGGAACAAAGTACAGTGCAAGGACCCTTGCTGCAACATAAACCCCTTCAAATTCAACCGACCAAGTGGCCGTGCACTGGGTCAAATAGACAGTCGTCACATTCAGGTCATCCTCGTTCTCGAATCTCCAAAACAATCAGCTCCGGTGCACCTGGAAGTGAATCATATCATGGATAATTGAAATTCAAACTTTCCTCCGCCTTTGGCGTAAATGTGCTTAAAATTCCCTGTTTAAAATCCAAGTCCCCGTTGGGTATGACCTCATTATTCCGGAAACAAAAATGAAATGGCAGAACAAGTTTAATACAAAAGTTGTGAAATTCAATTTCTCTATCGATTTAGAAAGTAACATGCCAAAGGCTGTCCATTCTGTGACGGAATTATTGAAAACTGAATTGTATTTTGTACAAAAGCGATCTTTGTTTTCCAATGGGATTAGCTTAAATGCTCTTTGTTCTGAAGAATTATGTTGGCAGATTGACTTTTTAGATTAGAATTTACGTCCCTATCACACAAGGGAGGAACCAATCGATCCGCTTCCAATTCTCAGAGAGATTGCTTCTCATAGCTCATGCTTCTCAACACATGGTTCCAAATGCACTGTTCAAAGAAGCAATTTGACACAAGTTTAATTTGATGCTGTCAATAGAAGATGCAAGTGTGGTTAAGTTGACGTTTGATCATTGCAGTGTGCCTTTTATTGAGGACATTCGCTTGAGCTGAGCTTATGGTTCGTTACCTCCTGTCACTCCTACCAAATGCTTATCATTGTCTCGTTGACATCTTACAATAAGTGCCGCCTTTCCAACAGTTTCCAGTGCATTTGCGGTTGTTGTGTTTAGAACAAAGAACCTTGTGATGATGAATTCACTGCATATTTTGATCTAGCGTCAGTGGAAGCCTAATTTCATCCGTTGGAGCATAAATTAGGTCCTAACTTGGAACTCCCAAGACAGAATGGGACTCGCTTTCTCCTTTTTCATTGGAGGAAAGTAAAAGGGAGAAAGCAGTGCCATAATCCCATTGATAACTCAAACAGTTCCCATAAAAAGCCAAGGATTCACTGCCAAAAGTTGGAGTCCATTTTATGACTTCCAAGATGTTTTCATTACTCACCACTGACTCTCTAAACCCACGCACAAACCATTGCGTTCTGACTTGACCTCTGGAGGTCACGTCTCTTTTGTATAAACTCAAAAAGCTGATTGCGAGAATTGGCACTTTGGGACTGTGGAGTGTCCAGTATCCTCCATAATTGAGTCGCCTTCTTGACAATCAGGCCTAAGTGCATTGGCGATGAAAGTTTGGAAAGTCCTTGGAAACCATTACTGCCAAACTGCGCCTTTCCTCCTTCCAACCCCCAAAGGAAAATTATATTCACGTGAAAGTAATCAATTCTAAATTATGGTTTTATATTAGGAACATAAATCAAAAAACAAAACTGGAAAAAAACTCCAATCTAAAACTTTTCTTTTCTTGAACGGGGAATAAGGGGAAAGATTGGTTTCTTGGAAAAACAAAATCAAAAGAAAATGGACCTGCAATCATCATAAGAGTGAAAAGGAAATGATTCGTCCTTTCTGTAAAACAGGAAACGGATGGACTCCCATTTCATCCAATTGTAAAGCATTTCGTTGCCAAGCTTACCAAAGAGTAATGAAATGACCCAGATGATGAAGATGACCCTCTTTGCTCTCTTCGTCGTGGCCTTGAATTTCAGGGGGTAGCAAATTGCGTACCATCGCTCCACGGAAATCCCAGTCAGCTGTCAGAACCGACACTCCAACAGAAACGGTCTGCAGAAATACAAAAAGTTTATTCCCAAAAACACAAAAGTTACGTCAATGAATCTCTAACTTTGGCCCAGGCATTGGGGAATTCAACAAAAGAAGCAAAAGTAAAGCAAAGTTAAGCGCAGTTCATTTATTCCAAACAAAACCTCAAAATTTGGAATCCATTTTGGTCTTTGCTTTGAACAGAGCAGACTCCTCTAATTTAAAGGGATTAAAGGAGCAATATGGCTGGAATCTGCAATTATCCCTTTGTGTTATGTTCCTTGTAGTGAATAGCTCGTATTCTACCCTTTTTCCAAGCCTTGATCATTTCCTGAGTGTGTGTTTGTTAGACGTGTGTAAATGCCATTGACTATGTAAAGGGATAATTGACTGATTCAGCAAACGGGGTGAAATCGTTTGATGTATTCACCAATTTATTCCGACTAGATTGGAAGTCACGTACGCAAGCTCAAGTTTTTGTTTTGGTTAAGACAGGGGTTTCAAGTTAGAGTCTCCGGCTGAGTTAACGACGATAAGAACATGTCAACGCACATGAAAGGAATGAAGCAATTACCAAAAAAGAAATTGACTCGGCGTCTATTACTTTGTACAGAAATTAATACAGCCTGAGTAAACATTTGCCAAGGGAAGTTTCCTCTGGGATACTTTTATTAGAAAGAAACTACCCGGGAAATCGTCCTCGTGGAATAGAGGTGTTGTAGCTTGAAGTCTAAAAGCCCACTTATAGCTAGAGTGACATTGATGGAACCGACCATCGCCATTGGTCTGGAAGCAAGTCAACAGTCTCGTCTAAAGACCAAACTTATCTAAACTGGACTGAAGATTCTCTGGAAGGAAAAGATTCGAGATCCATTAGCTCCGATTCAACAACTCCTTACAACAAAAGGTCAAAAGGACGAGTTTTCTGAGTCTTCTTTGAATTGAAACACAAAAGGAATCGATCCTTTAAACCCTTGTGTTTGAGGTGGATGGAATTAATTAAAATGCGACATTTGAGGATTCTTTTGTCCTTAAATGGAATTGGCTTGACACTTTTCATTAATCTCGGCTTCTTGTTCCAAAAGTGACGAATTGAATTGAACTTGGAGCTCATTGGCTAAATCCTCTGTGGATTAAAAGTTTTGCAGACAAGTTGGAAAGCCTGATTGCAACAGGTGAAGAGGAGTTTGTGGGAGGTTGAAGCTGCTGGAAACGATTTAGCTGTGGGAAACAAATGGACCGTTGGCCATGTGGTTGTATTTCTAAGCTAAAAGTTTCATTGCCCTACTTCAACCTTACGGGAATTGAAATGAAGTAGAAACAATTTTCTCCTTCTTTCCCTTTCTTCTAACAAATGAAAGTTTTTGTCCATTTGGAACCGCATTTAATCCTAATGAGCTAATTCCGTTGCCTTCCAAATGACCAAATTCCACGTTTCTTTTATGAAAACGAGGATTTTAAAGTACTTGGAATGGGAGTGACACAAGGGACCCCTGTAATCCTTAGCAATGACAAATTACCACTTTTTGATGTCACCAGATTACAAACCAACAAAGTGGAAGGAGTGGAAGAGGATTAAAATACAGCAAACATCGGATTTAAACATTCGAAGAATTTGTTACCCGCAATGAGAGAAAATGTTAGGAATAGCTTCAATGGCTTTTTGGAAATCGGATTATAATCTTTTCTTTGTAATTGGGACTAACTTTAGCAACTTGTGGATGTAAATTGTGAGCTATACTGCAGGGATTATATTTCAGAAACATTGATTGGCTCGTGGCTCATCCTTTGAAGAGCCAATCAGAATCACCAACCAAAAACGTCTCGAAAGGGCTATTTGCTGCGTGTAATTTCGTTATAAGAAAAAAACATTTCCAGAAATTAAATTCTACAAATGGCTTTAATTCCTTCCCGGAACTTCAAATCCCAGACAACAATCAGCCATCTTGAGGAAATAAATTCAGGGAAACTTTTGAGACGTTGGCGTAAGGAATAAAGTGAAACTTTTTAATGATTTAAGCAAACAGAAGCAAAATTTATTGATTCTAGGAGCCAATTAAATGACTTTTTGCTTGAAAAGTGGAGGATTTTGCTGAATTAAATTAAAATCCAGGACATCCTTTTTCTGAAGTTTAAATGAAATGAACGATTCGGAAATGTCAAGAATTAGTCAAGAACTTTTAGCAAAAGTAAGCTGGAATTGAGGGATTGGATTGAATTATGAGATTCAAAGGAAGAGACGTCGACAGGTTGAAGGGGAAGTTGAAAGCACCGACTCTCACGCAATGCTAAAATTAATTCAACAAGCTCCGGCCATTTACAAAAGGAAATTCAAAAGAAAGTGCCGGAGACTATGAGAGTTGAAGTATGGCCTCATAGATCATCCACTCCGTTTCTCCAGATTCATTTTCTATTCATGAATCAAGAACCACTGGCATTTAGTTCCCAATTCCAGTATGTCGATGGGAAGAAACCAAGAGGTCAAAGGGTGTCATCCCTCCACGACAAAAGGGAATGAATAATGCAAACAGCGTGTCTGTTCACATCCACTTCGAATTTTAATCAAAAGGTAGGGAAAGAACGACCAAACCAAAGACACCATCATTAGGGACACAATGGCAGAAGCGGGTTGTTTAGAAAAACTCCCGCCCGGGATATTGGAAACTTTACATGGATGCTCCATTGACCTCACCTGAAGGTAGAGAATGATTTTGCAGAGAGCGTCTCCAAAGAACCAGGTCTCTGTGACATCCCATACGACTGTTGGCGGGAGACAGAAGAGGATGACCATGAAGTCAGCCACTGCGAGGTTAAAGATGAAGTAATTGGTGACCGAGTGCATCGTATGGTTCCTGTAGACTGCCATGCAGACCAAAGCGTTTCCCACCAGTCCCACTACAAAGACGATCAAGTGGGCTGTAATGAGAAGCCATTCGATCGTCGTAGGGAAAATTGTAGGCCTGGAGTTCTTCCAGGATGTCCCCATCTCTATAGCAGTCGGAGCAATTAGTGTCATTATCCCAATCAGATCCACTCGGGACAAAAGGATTCTCGGATGAAACCAAGAATTCAGCAGTGTTTCCCCAGTCAAGTGGACTCATCAACGAAGACTCAGCGACAGGCGACATCAAATCTTGGATTTCTGTCGTGTATATAGTGTTGAATGCTTCCTTTTGTCTTGTGTGGTTCTTGTGACCTCTGTACTTCCAGGTCCTTAATTGTTATTCTCCTCACTACCCTTCCATATTTGGACTGGGTGATTTATACTCTGACAGTGCGGAAAGAATGGACAATTTGTTTTCCAGAGGTGCAGGAACTTCTTCTTCTTGTTTGTTCTTGGTGTCTAGCAGAACTTGTTTTTGCAGTTGTTATTTTGATCCTGGGCGGGGAAGTGTGTCTGAAATGGAGTAATGAAAATGTGTGTGTCATTGGGCAACTTAATGGATCTCAGTACATCATGCTGAGGATTAATTTTATCAATAATTTATTTCTGGATCATTGCACTTTGGAGCAGATGCTCCCAATGAAGAATTCACACATCCGAAATAAGTTCATATTGAATCTCTCTCCCACGGTCCACCACCGCTGGTCCTATCTCCCTCAAACACAAATCCAAGGGCTTTGTTTGTCCCCTTTGTCAAGAAATGAATGAATGGGGACCTCGTTTTCACTTGTTTTTGGATCCGAATGTCCAAGGATTCTTTTGTGCCATTGGTGCCTTGGTCAATCCAAATATTTGCACAAAGTGCAAATAGAATCACCACAACAGAGGAGCTGAATATTCTAAAACTGGTTAATTAAATCCGGATGCCAATAGGGGCGTGAATGAACTTGGAATGGAAGGAAGGAAACCTTGTTCAAATAAAAATAAAACTACAAATAGCATGGGGTTATTTATGAGAAAACAACCACGTGGGGATATACAATTTCCCATAATTCTAAGAATTTGATAACCACCGACAATCATTAGAGTTTCGCTTACATCCGCCATTAGAGCGCTTGAAGGAATCGACACGGGGAGGATCAGTATGACATCGTTAAAAACTTTTGTGTGTCACACATGCCCTTGACATTACTCACCTTTGGAAAAGTACACGCTCGTGGACACACTTGAAATTACAACTTAAGAATGTCACAACTTCAGCATTCACAGGACAACTTTCTCCATGGAGTTTTGCAGAAGATGGAAACTACTGTCCCTATTAGACTCTACTGTCCACTCCTTCGATGCTAATGGGTCTCTGGAGGAATCCTGGATTAGAAATGAACGCAAAAGCGTAAGGACGTCAGTAACTTTTGTGTCCAATTATTTAGACAACTTTGATCACTTTTGGAAGGAGTGTTTCCTAGTAATTGACGTTAGTGATGCCAGTTGTGGTTGATGACTAAAAGGGTTGGATTGATCCTGTGTTATTTGAGACTCCTGCTTAATTAGCATAATCCAATGACTAGGTGCCATAACTAATCCCTGGTGGAGGTACACACATTACAAAAGGAGTAAATCAGAGGATCATTCCCTGATTAAAGTTAAACTTCATGCAGGGTCACAACTCACACAAATTAACTCACCTCAAGATCCAAGTAACCAAAGTCAAAGCAACCAAAGTCCTCTTCTGATTGGTGCTTATTGTAGTTGCGTCTGTTTGGGAGCACGGCAGTCCAGGCAATGAACAGGAAGACTCACTTCCCCCTTTCTTTTACTCTAAAAACTTTCTCCACTTTCTCCAGAGGGATGAAAACACAAGAGACTGAAGGAATTCAACAACTCTTCGAGTGAATCAAAACATGAAATGCAATTAAATGGAGTGGTGATGCAGTTTTAAAACTTTTCAAAAGTAAAATATTTGACCTGGAACATTCTTTGGCATAATTCCTACAAACAAAACTGCATCTTCAACTACAAAGTGGAAGAATTGGGGTAGAAATAACAGAAATTAGTTTACAAACCTTGTTTTGACATTAAAAGGTTTCCTTCTTTACATTTGGGTTAGAAATAATTGAAACTTTCATTTCTCATATTTGAGTGAAAGTTGCATTTCTAATGTGAAAGTTTTGCCTTTCTACTGAGGTGATTTCCATGTGAAAAAGACTAGAATTTGGAGACACGTGGCAATAGTCAAGGATTCTCATATAGACATTTCCCACATTAAAAATTGAGCTTGATTGATTTGAACAATTTTGTTTGTAAACTTGTTATTTTTGTATTAATTCCCACTGTAATGTCCTTTCCTCAGAGATATTTATTTTTTATTTCTTTTAGTTGAAAGCCTTTGGCCTTTGGTGTCTTAGTTTGTTTTGAGTGATGAAGAGAAATGACTGGGAATGAGAGTGGAGGTCGGATGACATTTCCAGTTGGATAAGCGTTAATTAATCCCTGTTTATTAACTGCGTCTTTCCAAAAACTAAAAGTTAACAAGGAATCCAAGTACAAACTAGAGTCATTATACTAAGAAAGATGGAAAACATCACTTTTAGTTGAGGGTTCCTTCCCTTGTCTTTTACACAGTGTCCCTTGGCTACAACTAACTAATAATTGGCCCATGGGGCATAATAGTGAAAATAGAATTTCCTCTAAACTAATTCCTGATTAGTCTTGAGGGAAGTGATGAGTTGATTCCATCCTTCACAACCAAATTATAATTAAATCTAATCTGAATTAAGAGTAATTTGTATGGCACTTGTGCACAATCCTCAAATGAAATGCAATCATAACTCATAAATCATAAACTAATCAACTAATCAATTACATTAATTAGTCTTGTAAGGAAGGCGGTGGTAAGTAGTTGAGGTCAAGGAGGAATACAAAACACAGCTTTTACACAGAAATACTGAACTATAAATGGAGGGGAGTTTTGTTAATACATTCAAGAGCCCTTAAGGACCACTTGTCTAAACCAAGGCCTGAGGTAGGTGCACAGAGTGTGAGATGATGAGAAAAGCCTTTCCTAATGTTTTTCCTTTGGTGAAAGTGGTTAGTTGTAAGATTGATTTTCATCCTCCTTTCTTGGTTATGGTCTTCTGCTCAAAGGAGGAGGAAGTGACATGACTCGTGGATCGACTTCACGCTAGCACCGCTAGCACTGCTCGATGAGACTGCTCCAGTGGAAGTACTTGTCGTAGGAGTGTGGAGACTGAACGATACATTCCCAGAGGGAGTACGATCCCTGCAACACAAAAAAAAACATTTAGAAAACAATCCCTTGGAAATAAAGGAAATTAAAAACTGAATTTGGCAAATGAGTTTTCACTTAAGGGCGGATGCACTCCGGGCTTTAAAACTTTATTATTAAACTTTATGTTAGGATTCTAATTAGACTTTTCTCTGTTACTTCCAATTAACTTGAATTATCGAAGAGTTTAGATTAAAAGTGTAAGGGACTAATTGGGGAAGAAACTTCCAAGGCCTTCCATCCGAGATGTTTTCTCTCCCGAAGGGTAAGAAGCCATGTTCGAGTGATTTTCTGTCCCTTGGAGCACTTGTTCTTAATTACACTGATAATGACTCGCCTTTTCCTCTTTTAATTGGAGAGCATAGTAATATTTACCTTGGAGTGGAGGTGGCAATGGGAATGTTACTGTTAGAAGGAGTCCTTGACCTGCAAGGATTATCCAACACACCACTTATACTTAATCATGGGTTAATTGATTAATTATTCAATGTTATTCCTTTACCTTGGAGTAGTGGGTGAGTGGAAATCACCAGCCTCACCACCAACAAAAACAGGGATTCGAGAAGGCCTTCCAGGAAAAGCACAACCAAACCCATTAGAGCAATTGACTAAAATTGTTAATTGCAGGAAAGTGTTTACCTTTGACCTGACCCAGGGGTGGCAGGGAGTGAGTGGATACTCGAGGCAGAGCCAGTTCTCTTCAGTCCTCCACGTGGAGTGGACGGAGGCCTTGAGAAGGACTGGGCCCTGTGTTAATGTTAGCAGGAGTTGGATTAAAACTATTCAAAATGTACAATTCCACAACCATCTTTAAATCCCCGAAATGGATTCTATTCAGAGGAGGTTTCATAAGCGGATTTGTTACTCTAGAGATGGAATTTACCTTTCACTGGAACCTCCTCTTCCATTGACATTGGCGTTTGTATTCAAGGAGAATGGAGGTCTGCTGGAACCACCACGGGAAGACGTGGGTGTAGTGGAAGTCGATCCTCGCTTCAGGCTGGTGGATCTCCGAGGAACACGACTACCTCGCTCATCTAATTAAATCAAATCAAAGTATTCAATATCAAAAGTTATTAACACTTTACCCATCCACCAGAACAAAACCACTGAGGCCTTGATGAGAGTTTAATTATTTAATCATAATTAATTACCAGTGCTGTCCAGAGATACGTTTGATCCTGACCGAGATGGAGGTTTGCTCCCTGTTCTACTAGCAGGGGTACTTCCACCTGAAATGAAACGATATTTTATTATGATTCCAATGACATAATTCCTCCTAAAAGAGTTAGTTGAAGGGAGTTGAAGGGAGTTGAAGGGGTACTTGAGAGTGTGGCACTTACGCCCTGTTGGTCCAGTGCTTGTTTTCCTTGGCACTCGAGACAGAGTGAACCCATCATCCCCACCGGCAGAACTACTAAAGGTGGACTCTGGAGTCGTTCTGTCTGTGGATCTGGCACGAGTTCCCATTGGCACACTCCTAATGCTTCGCTCCTTTACCTATAAAGAATAAACAAAATTAACAACGAGAAAAAAGGACCATCCGATCCAAGCAACTTTTCTTTTTCGCTGTTTAGCAAAGGAAGCAAAAGAAAGTTAAAGCATTGGTCCAATTCCACTTGAATTGAACTGGTATTTGGTTTAGATCACTCGAGTCACTCTTGAGTTTACCCATCTGTAGATTGGTTTCCACCTGGAAATTGTAATTGACTTCATGGAAGTTGGGAGTTTGTGGTGATGATGGCAGTGGTGGTGACTGGATGAAGTGGAGGTGGTAGTGGACCCACCCTCGTAGTCCCCACCAGATCGAATGCTCTCAAATATCGGTCCGAGTTGATTCAATATAAACTCAGCTGCGAGAAAGCATCAAAAGAATTACAAATGAACATCCGGCGACTGGAGATTGAGATGGTTTCGTGGTGATTTAATCAGTCCAGCCTCCAGCAGCACAACATCATCACAAATCACCACAAATCCCTCACAACTTTCATCTCCCAGTTCCCAATTAAATACAAGATGAAAAGTGAGCTGAGCCAAGGAACCAAAGCTCTCTTCTCTCTACATGCTCGGGTGAACTTTCGTCTCCTTAAGAGAACCTGAACATGGCAGTTTGATGAAATGCATGAAGCAGAAGCATTATGTCATTAGTGTTGGTGAGTTGACGAATATACCTTGGTGATGGGCCCTTGAGCAGGGAGTGACTGGGCTGATCTGTTCCCAGAAGAGACTGTAGACCCACTTGGACGAGACTTGAAGGCTTGCATGGTCTGAGAAACTCCGTCTGCCAGGATGAACTGCTCCCTTAGTTCAATGTTCGTTCGACCCTTGGCTGGGGGAAAAAGTCTGATTAAAGTCACTCGTAAATCAAGTTAAGAGAACATCAAACACTACAATCAATACTGCCAATAACAATCCATCCAATTACATTACAACAAACCATAAAAAAATATCATCCATATTCAGCAATACGAATTCTTACAAGACTCAAAATGAGGAAAATTTCTACTTCAACAACCCCGTTCTGAAGGATGTTCAAATGCAAATGCTCTTCATGCAAAAATGAGAAAAATCATAGTATTTCAAATTGGCATTCTGTAGTGGAGAAAGCAGAGAAAGGTGGAAAATTCCCTTTAGTGATCCAGCGAGGCAGAACAAAGATTGAGCATTCCTGAAAGCGGTTCAAAACGTGAAAGCTCTCAAAAGCAATTCAGTAAAATGAGAATTTTAGTTTAGAATTTGTTTGCAATTGAAGCGACATAACGACGATCAGTGTTTTGAAAGTTGGCCTTACAACTCCGTCTTGGTCCGAATGGACATCCTGGTTCATGTTCCATTGGAGAAATTGAAGGAAGGAGATGGATGACCACTGCACTCAAAGCGATAGAAAGAAGGAGCGATAGAGAAAACATTTGAGATTAGAGAAATGACTCAGAAGAAGCTCTGCTTAGCAGCAGCAGCTCTCCAAGTGCCACTCATCCGAGTTTGGACGTTTGATTTCTGTTTTGTATGCAAGTTAAGTGCCTACGTGTCCCTTCCTTGCCACAAAGATAAAGGCTGGCTGTCAATTTCAAAGAAATTTTGGCTTTCCTCAGGAGAAAGAAAGTGCTCATGTATGTGATATGAAGTGGATGATTAGGATAAGCACTTTTCTGACAAGAGAGACGCACTGTATACGCATCTGTTGCTACCTTAAGGATAATTAAATTAGATTCCTCAACCCCCTTTCAAGTTCAACCTTCAATCCTAACATTATAAGCCGAAAAGTACTAAATTATTCAACAGTTTCCTAAAGGGATTGAGACTACTTTCTCAAAATATCGAATTCAGTCTTTTAGTCTTACCTCGACATGGATCGTTCTTTACGAGGAATTCGTCAAGAGCTACCCAACCACCGCCGACACGAACCATCACAGTGGATCTCAAGATGCGGACCAAACGGAGCTTCTGGCTGTCACCAAACTGAAAAACAAAAGAATTAGGGTCCAATTCTACTGATGGAAAAGACCTCTTCCTTTGATTAAAATTTATAAAATCAAAGGGAACTAAAATATAACTTTTGAATCCTTTAATATTACTTTAGAGTGGAAGTAAATATCCCCTGCAGGGAGCTAACTTCCACTTTCCGCATTAACTGTTGCCTATTATCATAATGGAGGAGGTTAGTGTAGTGGAATTAACTTACTCGGTACTTTCCTTCACCCACTTGGAAGACACGGAACTTCTGACGACAAGTGCACTTCATCACCTATAAAAGAAAGGGGTAGAATATTTAGTACAAATGGAATTTCATAATTTGAACTTACTTGTCTCTGTACTTCGTCGTCGATCATGTCTGATTCAGTTTCCGGTTTCTTTTCCTCCCAGTCTGGTCGGAGTGCTGCGATGAACTCCATGTAGTCCACCATGTGGTCACCATGATCAAACATGTCAGCAACAGCGTTCATCTCCAGTCGACTGGTCGGGAATTCTGGACAAGAGCAATCATCAGTCTTTGTCATATACAAAAGGGTTGACAGTTCATGGACACTCACTCGTCTTGATGATGGCGTCGATGAACTCTTCCCTCGGAATGAGGCCGTTGTTGTTCCGATCGATTTTACGGAAAATATCCGTCACCCGAGACTTCTTGTAGTTCATAAACTTGAGGAACTGAAAAACAAAAGTTTAATGAATACAAAAACTTCTCCAATATTGGAAGCATTATGGTGAAATTTGATCCTTCAAGTAAACAATGTTCAAAACGAGTCCATGTCAGTCCAAATTGTTAAGAATACTTAAGAGTCAAATGTCGTCATTTGTTTTGTTGGTTTGAATGACAGCAGGGGATTAGAGGAGGTTTCAATTTCATTCAATTAAGTTCTGTTCCGTTAATCCCCGCCATGTTTAATCCTATTCATTCCAACTCACTCTTTTCCTCCAGTCGTCCCAACTAAAGTTCTTGACTTTCTCCAGTTCTTGCAGGTAGTTGTACTTGTCCTGGAGACGACGTTGTCGCTCCCACGCCATCATCCATACAGTCTTCCATTTGTCCCAAAGAGCCTTCACACGCGGGTTCTTGATCACTGGCTCAATGGATTTGCTACAAAAAAAGAAAAAGTTCCATAAATATATGTAATATATTCCATTCATACTGGAAGTCTTTCAAGTGCAACAAATTCCTCGTAAATCATTTGGAGACAAAGCCAGTCTCCAGACAAGCATCAAATGCCAAGCTTTATAGTTGGATATGAGAAATGTATCCTTGCGTGTGTAAATACGAGCAGAGACACCTTACCTTCCTTTTCGATCGAATCGAGGTCCAATGTGTGGAAACAGTTCAGGAGTTTTGTCTCTTCCAGGACTACTGTGGGGTGAAAGCAAACAAAAATATCATGCAAATGCAAACAAAACAAAGAGGAAACGGATTCATCCTGGGTGCTGAACTTTGTCACTTTGTTATGGTGAGTAATCAATTGGAGGAAGTTGAAACTTAAACAAATGGAAAGGACCAGAGAGTGACAAACCACAGCACGAAAGGGCAATCAATCAACCAACCACCCAACTGACATTCATTCTCAACCGGAAGGAAAGAAAAGCGACAGGCGGTGACAGTGTCACCAGTCCATTTTAATGTGAGTGTCAAACCTCAATCGACGCTGTGCAAAGTCCACGTCAGGCGAGGCTTCGCGACTGTCTCCACTGGAGAAAATTAAAAAAAATGATGCAAATCCATGCCCATGCAATAAAGCAGTAAACAAACAAAAACAACTCAAAATATTTGCATAAACGCCCTAACATTTGAGGCTTTTGAATTTAGACATACCCGGGTGTAATGCTTCTTAGCCTTGCGCCTGGTTTCCCTTTGACCAATGACGGTTTCCCAATGGTCTTTGGCTTTGAAACTGAGTCCACTTCTGGCTGCCTCTTGGCCATTCCTTCCATGAATTCTTTATGGTCCTGAAATAGATGCAATTAATCCCATTTCGCTCTTTAATCATTTTCATGAATAAATTACTTTGATGAGTCCTTGAATGATTCCGAGATCATCAGGGAGTGGTTCTGCCTCGAGTCTGCTGAGTTCATTTTCACACTGTTGGAGCCACCGCATGAGTTCCTCCAAGAGATCTTCCATGTCACGGAGGGAGGCCAAATGCCCTGCCAATTTGGTCTGACGCTAGTAAACAAGGAGTACAATTATAGGCATTAAATGTCAACAGATCCATTTCCTAATTTCTGTGGGAGATTACTTGTTTAGCCCAGGATGAAATCTCATCCCAGCGGGATTGAATGATTGAAATCCAATGCTTAATAACTGGAATCGCATCGGGATGGGCCTTTGCTAGGATGCTCTTGGCCAAATCCAAAGTGGACTCCTTTTCATTCTCCTTCACGACCAACTCCCGCATGAACCTGAACAGAATCCAACGATATTCAATCCAATAAGACTCAAACGTATCCTCTAGCAGGGGGAATTACTTTTCCTGCTCTTCTAACAATCCCTTAGTGGATTCTTCGTCCTCAGGGAGAGAACCAGCAAATCTCAGACGCATTTCCGCATCAGAAAGCCACTCCAGCAACATATGGACAGACTTGTGGAGACGCTCGGCCTAAAGACAAAACCAAAATCAATGAACTGGATTAAATTAAATTCATCAAATTAAATGTACCTCCTTCAATGCCTCTTCAAGTCTCCTCGTCTTTCCATCACACTTCCCCTTGACCTTCTCAAATGAGGATTTCACTTCCTTAATTTGGCTTGAAAGTCGAGCCTTCTCTTCAGCTGCTGCTGTTTCCATCAACTCCTCAGCAGTTTTGACGATTTCCTTCATCTGAGCTCTCCTGTTCTCCACTTGTTCTTCTAGCTTCTTGTGTTGCTCAAGGAGTGCAAGGACCGTGTCCAAGTCTCCATGGACTGGTCCATCTTCCACTAGCAGAGAGTCAATGTGCTTCAACCAATCAAGGAGCTCTCCAAGGGCGTCCTTAAACTGGCCTGACTTCAGCAACGCCTCTTCCAAATTCCTCTGTCTTTCGACACTCTTGTTGCAAACTGTGTTCCACTTGGTCTTGAGGTCGGCAAGCATCTGACGAATGATTGGCTCGTCTGTCTTTGGTGCCTTGTCCTTGAGGGCTTTGCCCATTCGCATTGTAGTGTCATAAGTGGGCTGCTTAGAAGCGAGAATCCTCTGAAATTCCTTGTGTTTGACCAGCATCTGTTTGATCTTGACTGGGTTGTTCCCTGCTGAAGCAATCATTTCATCAAGATTCTTCTCCGCATCCTCCAGCCATTTGCAAAGAGAAGCCCAGGAGTCGTGAAATTCTTTTGCTTCCTTCAACCCAAGGTCCAGCCCTCGTGTTCTTTCTGTTGATTTCGACACCACTCGGTCCCATCGGTGTTGAACGGAAATTAGCAAGTTCTTAATCAAGATGACATCCTGCTTTTGGCTAAAGTATTTTAGATGGTTTCCTTTCTTCTCTAACGTCAGCATCACTTCCCGGTGGGAACTGACTTCCTTCTGGAAGTCCTTGTGGCTCTCTACTTGCTCAACAACCTTCTCAAGGACACGAGAAACAGGCTCAACGGTGGTCAAGTACCGCTCCGCTTCTGTCAGCCAGTCGATAAAGTCCTGCACAGCCTTGTGAAACTCATTTCGCTTCTTTCAGTGCAATCTCCAGCTTGATCTTCTTGTCGTTGGCACGAGTCATCACACTCTCCCATCGTTGACGAAGCGTCTTCAGGTTGTGAGCTAAGTTTGTAGCAGCCCCATCTGTCGACTTTTTCAGATATTCCTGGCCTTGTGTCAACACTGCCTCCACTTTCGCTCGATTCGCTTCAAGCTCAGAGTAGATTTCCTAGAAAATCAATTTATGTTAGAATCGTGTTTTTAATATATTTTTATTTATAAAAGCGCTTACCATGAAGCGAGCTAGTTGTTCTGCAGCTGTTTCAGGAAGACCACCGACAGGCTTGGAGGTTGCAAGTGCCCCGTCAATGTCATTGAGCCAGAAGAGAAGGTCCTGAATTTCAGCCGCAAAGGCTTGAGCTTCACGCAGTGCATCTTCAAGTTCGCTCTGTCGATCGATCGCTTTTCGTTGGATCTCATCCCACTTCTTGTTCAAGTTGCCAAGCTTCTGTTGCGTTTTGGAAGCAGCTTCTGATCCCTTTTCAGTTTCGATGATTTGACGACCAGCGTCATTGAGGGTGTCAACACTGCTCTGGTGGGCTTGGATGTCATTCACAACAACCTAATATCAACACAGTTATAACCTTTGCTTTGATTGATTTGCACATGCGCGTACTGACCTTTAGCTTTGCCAGTTCTACTTCGATGACCTGTGGGTCACCAAACACTGGTTTGAGATGGTCAAGTGATTTGTTTGTCTTTTCAATCCAGGCCATGAGTTCAGTCAGTGCGTGTTGGAACTGGCCCAGGCGCAATAGAGCATTCTCCAGTTCCCTATTTCTCTCTACAATTCCCTTCAGGAGGTTTTCCCACCTTCGGTTCACTTCTGCCAAGGGCCCTTTGATCTTCGCCGCCTGGTCGGGTGAAGTCCTCTCCGTCAGCTCTTGCGCTTGTCTAGAAAGTTAAACTCAAATGAGTACTTTCTTTACATTTTCCATTACATGTAAAGCTAACAATGATTCAAAAACATGCGAACGACGACACAAGTGACATGCTGCTTAGGAAAACACTTGTTATTATGCAATTATTGTTAGGGTTAAGCTTCCGCATATTAACGTGTTTACGAAGCTGCACTTTTAAACAAAAGACTGAATCCTGAGATGTTACTTGCCTCCAGAGGGTCCTTAAAAGTAACGGAATTCATCAGCAATTATCCGAATACCAATTTCCAGGGCGTCGGAAGTTAGCACAGAGTTAATGGAAAAAGTACATGGAATTTAAGGATAAGTTCACGTTTACTTTAATGTAAATTGCGCAGGCGCGCTCTTTTGTACAAATGTTTGGATCCATTTTGGAAACGTACCTGTTGAGTGCCTCTACTTTCACCATCATCGGATCAACGTCTCCCTTGAACTCATTCAGTTCTTTCATTTGCTTCTTCACGGCCTCAATGTCAGTACCAATCCCACCCATTCCGGCCAACCGCTGTTCAGCCTTGTCCAGAAACTTCAACAAACCCTATGAAAAATTCAATTTTTTAAAAAAAATTCAATTTTTATATTTTTATTATTTACTTGAAGCGTTTCGTGGAACTCCATCGCCTTTTCCATCGCATCGATGAGATTTTCTTCTCGTTTTGCAAACAATGCGGTGATATTATCCCAAGCCGAGTCCAAGTCTTCAATGTTCTTTTTGATCTCGGGCTTGTCTTGTTCTCCAATAAGCTTCATGAGTGACTGACCACTGACACGGACATGCCCAACATCCGGTTTCACTTTATCAATGTCCTTCTTGATGTTCTGCAGCACATCCTGCTGCTTCTGGATCGTCTTTGGCTCCACTGCCGGTGGCTCTTGGCTCTTCAAAGCATCCTGAAGGGCTTCCAATTTCTCCATAATTCCTTCCAATTCAGTCCAGAATCGCTCAGCTAGTTCCAGCGCTTCATCCAAGTTCTTCCCTCGAGTTGTAGTTGCCTTCTGGATTTGATCCCAGAGGGAATTCAATCGGTCTAGCTTCGCCTTGATATCCTTGACAGCCGGGTCGTTCTTATTAGGTGCCTTGTTGATGACCTCATTGGCTTGTTTCTTGACCGCATTGAAGGCATCCTCTCTCTTCTTGATGTCATCAATGATCGCTCCATTCTCGTCAATTTGCTCCCTGATTTTGTCAGGGTGGGCTGAAATTGGTTCTGCATTGTTCACTTGATCAGCCGTGCTTTCCAGGGCGTTGATCATCCCGTCCAACTTGTCTTTGAATTGACTCGTCTCCTGAAGAGCCTTTTCCAGCTCCTGTTGCTTCTCTCTCAAAGCCACTTTGAGTCCGTTGTACCTCTCGTTGTCAGAATGAAGGATCTCGTCCACCTTCGTTGCATCATCTTCATTGCACAACTTGACTAAAGCAGCTCCTGTCTTGTTCAGTTTGTCCACGAGCGGCTTGTGTTCGTTGATCGCTTGAACCAGCGCTTGCGTCTTGTCCTGCAGTTTCATGATTTGGTCAGGACGAAGTGCAGGTGAGTCCAAATGTGGCCAAGTCATCTTCCATTCCGTCCATCCATTGGTTGAGCACGACATGGGTCTCGACAAAGTGCTCCGCCAATGGAAGCGCCTGCTCTAAAGCGTTCAATCGCTCGCTGCTTAGTTTTGAAACTGATTCCATCATTTCCCGCAAATCTTCAGCCTTCTCACGAAGTGCAGCGGTGTCTTCTCCTTGAGTTGCTTCTCGCAATACTTTCTTCGCAGTGGCTAACACATCCCTCACACGTCCCTTTTGACTTGCAATTTCATCGTTTAGGGCCCTTTGCTCTTGTAGCTGGACACGAACAATGTCAGGCTCACAACTGGGTTTCTCAGCGTCCTTGATTTGACCTTCAATTTCCTTGAACCACTCGAGCAAGTCGTCAATGTCACCAAGCACCTCCATCGACCTTTGTTTCGCCATGTGGATTCGCTCAGCTCGTCTTTGGACTTGTTCGCAGATGGAGTCGAAACGACGATTGTCTCGAGTGACGAGTCCCTCAATGGTCGAAGCTCCTTCTCCTGGTGACAACTGACAGAGTTGAGGTCCCACGAGGTTAATGACCTCAAGCACTTTTCTCTTCTCTGCAATTTCCTTCTCCAGTCTGTTGATTTCCTTTTCTTGAGCTCCCATACTGCTATTCTCAAGCCCTTGAATTGTCCCTTCTGCTTCCAGCATCCAATCAGAAAGGATGTTGTGAGACTCGTGGAATTGAGTGATCAATGGCAGAGCTTCCTGTCCATTCTTCAGCAATTCAGCCGCCTTGTTTGTAATTTCTGTGAAACGACGTTGGAGTCCGTCGAGTTTATCCTTGAGTTGGATGGCTTCGTCATTTGGAATGTTCTTCATCAACTCGATTCCTGACTCGAGCGTTTCGTCAACAGGTTGCTCATGCGCCTTGATTTCTTCCGTTAGCTCCACCAGTGCGTCCATTTGCAAAAGTAGTTTGTCCTTGTGGACTGAAATCACTTTGTGCTTGGCCAGGCGTTTGTTCATTTCGTCCATCCAGCGGCTCAATTCTTCGTATGAAAGCACGAGGTGACGAAGTGCACCTTTAGCTTGTTTCAGGAGATTCCCAAGTGCCTCTGATTCGTCCACAAGTGCACCGTACCGGTCAGTGACCTCTGTCAATTTGTCAGCAACCAAAGTGGCTTCTTCGTCTCCTACTAGTTCCATCAGCGCAGCTGCAATGTCAGCAAGGGAATTGAATTCAGGCTGTTTTCCCAAAATGGAATCGTGAAGGGCGTCGTGCTCTCGAATTCTCTTTTGAATCTTTTCTTCATCAGTTGGAATGAGACTCATGTCCTTCAATTTCTTGCTCATGCGCTCCAACCAATCCGCCAATGGGGTGAGTTTGTCTTGGAATTCTTTTGCAACTTTCATCGCATCTTCAAGCGACTCTTGTCGTTCCTTCGCCCCGGCACAAAGAGTTTCATATCGCTCTCCCAAGTCTGACATTTGACCTTCAATATGCCTAGCCTCTGGGCCATCAGCATTAGACGCAATTTCTCTTCCCATTTTGAACAATGAGGTGACTGAAGGCTGTCGATCCAGAAGCATCTTGTTCAGGAACTTTTGTTCTTGTAACTGCGCCTTTACAACTTTAAAGTCGGCAGAGGCCGGTTTCTGATTGGCCACCATCTCCTCAATGTCAGCCAACCACTTGCTCAGTCCTTCAAGGGCTTCCTGGAACCTTCCCGAGTTGAGCAATGCCACATCCAACTTCCGTTCTTGTTCGTTGATTCGATCCTTCAGAGCATTCCATTGGTCGTTCAACTTTTCCAGATCCTTTTCTATGCCGGAAGTGGAGACTCCGTTGGCTGCTGATTGGATGAGTCCCTGACCTGTTTTGTTAACAAGCTCAACCTCCTTGGCCATTCCTTCGACATGCTGCTCCCGGAACTTTTTAAACTCAGCTTGTTGTGCTTTGATGCTTTCCACGTCCCCTCCGACTCCTTTTCCAAACGTCTTTTCCATCGTCACCAACTCCTTGATTTGTTCCTCAGTCTGGATGTAGATTTCATAAAAGGCGTCCAATTTCTCCAACATGACGTGCAACTCGTTGTCTCTCTTGGTGGACTTTTCAACCATTCGCGTCAGTTGCTTCCTGAGATTGGCCAATTGCGTCTTGATTCCTTTAGCGTCAGGGGCTAAGTTAGAGCTGATGAGATTCTCAGCTGCCTTCTCCGCAGCTTCCAATTCACTTCCCTTCTCATTCAGTTTGTCAAGGAAGCTTTGGATTTCATCAATTTGTTTCTTGACTGTTGGAATGTCTCTTGCAATTGGCTTCATTGAGTGCAATTCATCTTCCAGAGTATTCAAATCTCCACCAACGTTCTTGAGTTGTTCATTGAATTCAGCCATTGCACGCTGCGCTGCTTCCAGATCAGAGCCACGGTCGTCCAGTTTTGCTCTTAGAACGTCGTACCTGTCCAGCAGGTCGTCGACTGTTTCCTTGATATGGTCATCCTCACACTCGCATTCAACTGCCGTGTGGCAAAGGACTTCACCTTGGCTCTTCACAGAACCCAAAGGACGCTCCAACTTCATCGTCTCCTCAGCAATGGCTTTGATTTTCTGAAGCAATTTCGGATCTTTCGAGTCGTCAGCAGAAGACAAACGATCCTCGCATCTGTTCAGTGCATTCTTCACATCCCGCACGTTCTCATTAAACTCGTGCAGCTTCGCAGAAGCATCTTCAAGTTCTTGTGCTTTTGCCAAGACTCCGGCGTTCAGAGCTTCCCATCTCTCCTTGATGTCACGAAGCTCCCCGGTCACCCCTTGTTTGTCCCGATCACTCGCCCCAAGGAAGGTTTCTCCAAGGCCTCTTGTGGTTTCATATTCATTCGTGTGGCGCCAGAGGTCGTTCTTGAATGCATTCAAGTCCTTCAGTTGCTTGTCAATGTCAACCTTCTTGAACGAATTCAATTTGAGAGATTCGAATTTGTCCTCTGCAGAGATCAGCCAAGTTAGAAATGCATCCCGTGCTTTGTCGTATTTCCGGCAGTGTTCAAGGCTACTTTGGAGCCGACTGTTCCTCTCCATTGTTTCCTTTTTCAACTTTTCCCAATTCTTCAGAATCCTCTCGCAGTTTGCTGCAATGGTCCTTTGATCATTCTTCCGAGTTGACTTTGAAGCTCCAAGTTCCTTCCCTTTGTTCAATGTCATAATAATCTCATGCTCCTTGGCCATCACGTCTTTGTAGATTGGTTCGAATTCTGCCACTTGACCTTTCAGGATGTCTCGGTCTGCAGAGACAAGGAGCTTGTCTGTCAACTGTGACAGAAGGGAAGCCAGCCAATCAGAAGTGTCTGCACAGGCGCTGTCAAACTCCACTGCGTCCTTCTTCGAGTTCTCAATCTCTGCCTTGGCGTTGTCCAACTTCTTCTGACAAGTGTTGAAGAGTCTCCCCACTTGAGTCAGTTTCTGCTTGATGTCTGCCTTTGAAGTTGGGTCGGTCAGAAGGTCAGCCAGTTGCTCCCCTGATGCCTGGACATCAGCAAGTGTCGGCCGTTGCCCTTCAAGGGCCTTGTCAATTGCACTCAACTTCTTCAGCAGTTCTTCAGGGTCCAACTTCCCCTTTTCCAAACTAAGGTCATCCAGGTCGTCACTGATTTTGTGCAAATTGTCCTGCAACTTGTTCAGATTGTTGTAAAACTCGGAGCTAGCGCCTGAGGCTGCGTCCAAGTTTCCTTCACGGTCATCCAGTTTGTGTAGAAGATCGTTCCACTTCTGATTCACTGCCATCAGCTTGTCTTCTATTTTCTGTCCGTCCGGTGAGTCTGGACTTGTTTCCGCAAGTATGGAATCCCCTGCGTTGTTGAAGCTGTCCAGCAAAGGCTTCTGGGCTCGGAATTCATCCCGTAGAACTTGGACTTGTTGCAGCTGAGTTTGAACAGTGCGTGGGTCAGACGCAATTGGGCCCAGAACACCCATCATCTTGTCCTTTGCACCGAGCCAGTTGTTAAGGGCGTCGTGGGACTCGTGGAACTCTTTGACACTCTCCAAGAATCCAACTCTCCCTTTGCACTTGTCCTGAAGGGATTTCCACCTTCTGCTGATTTCCTCAAGGCTCCCACTCAATCCATCTCCACCTCTGGCATTTGGCTTCCGGCGTAAGAGATCAGCCAGCTGGGTCTTGGTGCTATCCAGCAGGCCTTGTTTGTCATACAATTCTTCCAAAATGACCTTGACACTTCGCAGAATCTTGTCAGCCTCATCACGTGTCATGGGAATTGTCTCTTTGGGCATACCACGCTCAACCTTGTCCAGAAACTGGGTCAGAGATTTCAACCCATCCCCAATTTTCCGGATTTCGTCACGTGCAGAATCCAACTCCCCTTGGCGGTCGCTCAACTTCATTCCGACTAGATTGTACCGATTGTTGATTTCATTCAGTTGAGTTTGGATTGGAGATAAATCTTCCAGTGGTGTGTATGGCTCGGTAGAGGATCGGCGACTTCCGTAAGGACTCGGGGAAGTCCCTTTGGTTGGTGAAACAGAACTTCTGAAGCTTCCGGTTTTTGTCGGTGAGGAAGGAAGACGACGACGGGGAGATTCGCCACGCTCAGGACGGAGTGACCTTTCGTAAGTGGCTCCGAGTTCATTGACCTTGTCGATTGTGACTGAATAGTCCCGATGTTCTTTCACGAGTGGCTTGACTTCTTCTACTTGTTGTTTGATAACGTCAGAGTCCAAAGCCACTGGGCTCAAATTACCCACTCGAAGTTCAATCGAGTTGAGCCAATTGTTGACCTGCTCTCGGAGCTTTTCATAAGATACGAGTTGCTCCGTTCGGGTTTTGTTTAGCTTCGAAGTCTCCTCGAGGGAGGCAGTGAGATCCTTCCATTGTTGCTCAAGGGACTAAAAACATTGAAAATTATAATTTATAATTTTATAATTTTATTTAATTTGAAACCTTTATTGTGTCCTTGGCAGTTCCAGTGTCAGTGACATCCTTCCTTCCCACGAGTACTTTACTAGAGCTAATGAGTTCATCAAACTCTCCCTTCTTTCCTGCCTTCTTCCTCATGACTTCATCCAGAAAAGATGGTCCCGCTTCCCCTCCTAGTTTGGTTTCAATCACTTCGAACATTTCAATGAACCACTGCTGGAAGTGGACTGAAGAATACTCAAAACTGGTCAGAGAAGTGGAAACTTCGTTTAGCAGAACTGCTCTCTCAACCAATTTCGTCACCAGTTTCTCATAGCGTGAAAGAACATCCTGGAGCTTAGTTTCCACTCGCTTGGAAACTCTGCTTCCACTACTGATCAGTTTGTCCGCAGATCGGGCCATCGTCTCTATGCTCACGCGGTGGGATTCAATGTCAGCCTGCAGCAGTTTCACTTCTCGAATCTGTTCATCAAGTCGCTCACGAATGAGACTCGCTGGCTTGGAAATCAACCTGGAAGGGAAGAAATTTAACTTAAGTTAAAGTTCAAAGGTTGGTAGGAAATGTTACCTGAGTTGAGTTTCAGCCTGTGAGAGCCAGGTGGTGACACTGTCTACTGCATCCTGCACACCTTGGCTCTGACTGAGTGCAGAATCGAGGTCCTTGACCTTCTCACTGAGGGCTTCAGTGAGGTCTTTGTATCTACTCTCCAGTTCCTTTGTCGCTCCTTCGATAGAGTCCCTTTCCTCTGGCGTAAGGTCGTCCAGACTGTGCAAAAGAGTGTTTGTGGCATGTCTTGCACTCTCAATCAGCCTCCCATTGGACAAGATTTCGGTCTGCAGGGATTTGGCTTTGTTCAGTTGTTCCTCAACCAACTTTGGTTCTCCTGCGACTGGTTCTGAAAGGATTTTGGATGCTCTTGGTGTAACTTCCTTCAACCATGCTGCTGCCTTGTTGAAAGCATCCTGGAAATCCTTTTGTTTATTCCCAAGGGAAGACAGCTTGTCAAAGAGCTTGTTGGAACGACTCAGGAGCTCCTGGAAAAATCAATAAATTAATGCCATAATTAATTTGAATTAAATTGAATGTAATTACTTGGTATGTTGTGGCCACTTCTGTGACTTCCCTTTTGACTTGGGATTCTTTGATTTCCAAGTATGGCAACCTTTGAGGGAGGTTGACACGGAAGTCATTGAGTGTTTGAAGGTAGTCTTTTGACTCATCGATAAACTTTTGTGCCGACATTGTGATGAATCGAAGGTCCCCTTGATGGGCAATGACATCGCTCACAAAGTCCTTTGTGTTGTCCCTCCCACTAGAACTCAAGTTGCTCACGTTCCTTTCCTTGTCCTCCAAAATACGGAAGGATTTCTCCATCCAGGACTTGAATGTGCTCACTTCCGTCCTGTTTCAAAACACGAGTCAACACAAATTCAGAATTATTCAAACACCACACCCACTTGTATTTCCTGAGTTCATCAGAAGCAGACGTAAGTTTCCTATCCAGTTTCTCAGCCTGCTCTGTAACCTTATCGAATCGAGACTTGAGACTCTTTCCATTCTTCTCAAGTGTGGATATTTCATCCACTGACAAGATTTCACTGCCAGTGGCCACGAGTTGGCGCAGTTGGTCAAGACAAGAACCAACTGGTTGACTGTGGTCATCAATGTCATCACGGATTGTCTAAAAACAATTAAAAATTCATCAAAAATGTAAAAAATGTAAATCAAATGTCAAAGGTCACAAAGGTTATTTTACCTTGACATTGAGTAATTGGATTCGAATTTCCTCGAGTGTTTCTTTGACAGATTCCTCCGCCCCCAACTTCCTTTCCACTTCGTTGAGCCAATCGGATAGATTGTTCATCGCATGGGTTGAATTCCTGTACTTTTCTTCAGTTGCCAACTACAACAATCAGAACAGGAAGGTCATGTCATGTCAACTTTTAAATTTAGAAATGTAAAGTTAAAAGAAAGTGTCTTTAAGCATTAGAAAGAAGAAAGTGCAGTCGTCGTCGTGTAACAAATTTGAAACAAAACAAAATGCGAGCCTGTGAATCTTCCCATGCTCCAATATTGGTTCTGGCGACATTCGGCGACCATCGAGATCCAATGGTCGTAGACACAAATGAAACAAACAATGAACACTAAATTCACTAAATTCACTAAATTAGCTAAAAGGCAGACCACTAATAATAAAACTTAGGCTAGTGAATCTTGTGCTGAAAAACATAAAAATTAATTAAAAGGTCAATGACCTTGTTATCCCATAGCTCCTTAAAAGTGCTCCCTTAAAGCGTTTTAATTAAAACTAACCACCAATTCTTAATTTAGTTGCACTCTTTCGCCCCCATGCGAGACAACACGTTCCCACATTGCAGGGCGCATGCGCCGTGTTAGTCCATTTCCCAAGCACTAGATGGCACTGCGCAGGCCTCAATTCTTGCCTGGCTTACCCTTGCCTCTGCTGGCAGGAGCAGTCCCTCTTTCCAGGCATCTAGCAGATTGAGTCTGCTCGAGGTCAAGGGGTCAACCACCACGCCACTCTCTTGGTCCACTTGGCCCATTGCAATGGCAGTAGTCAGTGGGACTACTCCCTTATTCAACGGGTCTCTGATTACAGTTGTGTTTGGTTCAAGTAACCCACTTTCAAGTCCTTCACGCAGACTCAGTTCTGTCTTCCTAGGAGTATAAGGGTTCCTGAACTTCCCTGATTCAGGACTGTAGAGGGAATACTCGATCGCAGGGATGATCCCCAAAGGACTCCTTGGTGTCAAAAGGAGTCCAGTCTCCAGTGCAGAGTTCAAAGGGACGAGTTGATTGGTTGCAGAGTTGAATACAGTTGCCTTGTCAGGGTGGACAAGGGCCAATTCAAACCCTTGACTTAGAGGGACTAGTCGTTTCTTCAGTACGTCCTTGATTAGTGCAGAATTAGGGTCAATTGCATGGATATCCACTGCCTCTTGTAAGCTCATGTTTCCCCCGTCTTCACTCAAGGGGTCAGAGAACTCTCCTGTGACTAGATTCAAGTGACCCTTGTCCCTTGCCATGTCAAATGTCATTGGCTCACGTAAAAAGGCAACCATCCCTTGTTCGAATATTATCATCAAGGGCTTCAGTTTCCCACTTGCAACGTCACGCAGGGCTCTCTTGCGCAAGTCAATTAGTCCAGAAGCCTGGGCTTGTCGGAGTGGGATGAGTTCTGAAGTCGAAGGTTCTCGAACAACTGCACTGGAAGGGTCGATGAGTTCGTTTTGTATGGCTTCAGCCAATGGACAAGTCAAGGAAGTCCTAGGGTCGAGAAATGTCCCACGACGGAGGTCAATTGCATTCTCTTTCAGGGCGTCGCTGAAGGTCAGAGGAGGGGAAACAGTGATAATCAGTCCATCTCTCACACCAAGTTCAAATGGAACAAACTCTGAAGTTCTGAGGTCAAATACGAGGCCCTTGATTGGGTCAACTTGGCCATCGTCCACTCCAGCACGCAAGGATTTCACATGTTGGTTTTCAGGGTTGCAAACAGCCGTTCGGAGAGTATCCACAATCCCAGTTTTCATCGCTTCTTCCAAATTCAGCCAATCACAGACAAGTGGATCCCCAATTCTTCCAGTAGTTGGTTGGTACAGACCGGAAGTCACGATTTGAGCCAATGGCAGTGGTCTCTGATTGGTCGCCACTAGTCCAAGTTCCTTTGCTTCGTCCAATGGCACTTGAGCTTTGCCCTGGGGGTGGATGTAAATCCCCGAAATCGGATCCACGAGCCCTTCCGAAATACTCCGAGGAAGAGGCACCAATGCAAGACTACCGGAATCCTTCACCACCGAAGTTTCAGGGGAGATGAGTTTCTCTTTCAGGGATTCTTCAAGTGTGAGTTTCTTCCCGGTTCTTGGGTCTTGGAATTTCCCAGTTTCCTTTTCATACAGGCCTCCATCCAATGCTTCGAAGAGACTCATCGGCTTCTTTTCTTCTTGCGCAAGCGCACTGCCTTTCTTTGCTTTGGATTTGATTTCAATCCCTCTGATTGGGGAAGGAACCGCTTTCCCATGGACAAGTGGAACTTTCTTTGCCTTTTCTTTCTTCTCTTGAACTTTTTCTGAGGGAGTTGTGGCTTTTTGAAGCGCCTGCGCAGCTGCCATTCCAACGACAACAGGTGCCCCGACCACCGCCAAAAGCCCCATTTTCAGTGCATTCGTGAATGACACTTTGGCTCCAGTCGATGGATCCTTCACTTCTAACTGTTTCAAATCAAGTGGATTCTTCACTGCTTCTGCAAATGTAATTTCAGGGCCATTGTCAACTGTCACGACTGCGTTCTTGTTGAGTACATAATTCTTCACTGCTTCTTGCAAATTGTAATCTCCCCCTGTAGACGGAATGCGCAGGCGTCCTGATTCCAGTTCAACTTCTACAGTCAGTGGGAGCAAATGGGTGTTGTCAATTTGTGTATAACCAGGAATCACCACGACCTTTTCCTTGGGCTTGACTTCCGGTTCTCTGAATCTGACCTTGACCTCGCTCGTCTGTAACTCAACTGTGCTGCTCTTAGTTCCAAACTTCCTCATTATCCCTGGATGGGTGGAAGAAGTTGCATTCAGTTTCCCAGTCTCGATTGCTTCATTCATTTGGATAGTTTCGTAAGTGGCTGGGTTGGTGAGAGTCTGCGCAGATAAATCAGCAAGTCCCCTC
>VNWY01000429.1:0-44493 GCA_009869845.1 Pseudachorutes palmiensis | reverse complement strand
GTCACTCCTCCAGTTGGAGTCAAATTTCCAAAAGATGAAGACAGGAGTGGAAGAAGCTCGAGAAGACTTTGATGAAATGCAAAACCCACCTAGGAATTTTGTCGAACTGAAACGAAACATTGCCAAATTGAAGGTAAATTCTGGCTTAGGGAGGAATTTGGATTTATTTTCTAAATTGAATTATCTTTTGTTTTTTGTTTTGTGGAGGAGTTGGACGTGACTGTGAGTGACCTTGGGTCAAACGGAGAAGAGCTTGAAGCTCAAGTGGAAGAAGTCAAGGCTAGTCTCACTCCAGGCGACGCTCGTACCTGGGCAGGTAGAGTACGTGGCCTTCAACATCAACAAATGGAGTTGGTTTCACTAATTGGACAGCGTCTTATGGACCATCAAGACAAGGAAGATCTGGTACCACTATTTGATACAAAGTAAGAACCTAATAACTGAAAACCAATATGGATATTCATTGATTTATTTTTAATATGTTGAATGATATTTTGCAGATGCAAAGGATGGTTGATGTGGGCTGATTCAATGCGAGCCAATTTGGATCGTCCTCATGTCCACGAAGTGGGTGACTTCCTGGATCTCCTTGAAGGTCCCCTTCTGACAGAACTCAGTTCCAAAGGACCCCCGTATGAATGGCTACTCTCAACTGGAGAAGAACTTTGTGTAATGACGACAGGAAAAGAGAAAAAGGAACTCATCAAAGTACTTCAACAACTAAAGTTCAAATCAAAAGTTCTCCATGAAACTCATGCAGAAAAGGTGTCCAAGGCCAGGCAACTCAAGGAGGTACAGAATCCAGTTTCAAAATAAAAATAGAAAAACTGGAAATTTATTTTTGCAGACTGCTGATGACCTCCAAATGGTTGGTGAGAATCTGCTATCCAAATTACGTTCCCTCGAGTGTACTTTTGCATCTCCCTTGGACTTCACTTTAACATTCACTTCTGCCTCCTTGAGGGAAACTTGGAATGGACTTCAGGTATATAATGTCCAGGAATTTCACATTCGAAAGTAAAGCGGTGATTAATCTTTGATTTTGTAGGAGGAGGAAAGGCAGTTGGGTGCTGTGAGCAATGAAGTGCATCAAGTCCTTAGTCTAGGGGAAGTGGCACTCTCTGATGCAGAGGGAATGGACATGGGGAACACTGCCACAACACTCTCCAGACTTGTCCACTCCATTGACAAAGCGTAAGTTTTGTAAAACGATCGTTTCAATTGACTCCACTCACAATTGGGTTTTCAGATGGAGAGCTCTCATTGCTCAGTTCAGAGAACGAGAAGAACTTTTGAAAGATGTGATGGAACGACTGGAGAAATTGGAAAGGGATGCAGAGCTCCTGGAGGAAACATTGACGCAGCTGGAAGGAAGGGTGGGCCCTGGAGAACAAGAAAGTGAAAGTGAATGGGATGAAAGTACATTGCAGGTAACGACGCCACAAAGAAAAATTTAATTTACGATTCGTGGTTTTCAGTGGACATTTTTACAGTTGAAACCGTGGTGGTGCTGAATTTGGCTGATTAGTTGAATTGAATTGTTTTGATTTTAGTTTTTGGGTGATGAAATGGAGAGGAGAGTGACAGGAGTGGAGGATTTACGGAATGACTTTTTCTTCTTGGCCAAGAAAGTGGAGCCTTGCCCTTGTCGTCCCTTGAGTGAGCGAATTCAAGGGCTTTTATGTCGATGGAGGGATGTGGTTCGGAGAATCCAAACACAACAGTCCCTTCATGCACTCTCAACAAGACTCAAAGAGTCCAAAGAAGCACTTCAGGAACTGGCCAGACAAGTATGTGTGCATGGACACTCAATCTTTTGACATGTCTTAACTTTTTTGAATTTCTTGTCATAGGTTGAGCACGGCGAGTCCCTTGAAGAAGTCCGCCTTGCACTCCAGTCGCCCAATCTCATGGGTGGGGAGGAACTTCGCCCTCTTGTCCAGGAACTAAGTCGTCTCTCTCCAGGGTCAAACATCATCAGGGAAATCAACGAATTTGAAGAACAAAGGAAATCCCTTATAGCACAAATCCAACGTGAGCTACGGCGGAGAAAATCCCTTTCCACTGGAGCTCAGAGTTCAACCACTGGAAGGGAAGATGAATCCAAAAGTGTTCAAGTGTCCACGCTCTCTGACCCTTCGTCCCTTGGGACTGACGAAGGGACCACTAGTACTTCGATCCAAAGGTCTGATCTCCTCCTTGCAGAATTGGAACGGAGTTTACGTGAAGGTGAAACTTCATTGGACCGACTGACCAGAACCCTTCAAGCAGAGAACAAAACCATGGACCAAATTGTGAGTTGGAAATTATTTTCAATTAAAGTAAATATTAACAAATTCCTTGTGGTTTTGTTCTATTCTTAGGCCCAAGGAGTTGGTGTTGCAGAGTCGAATTTGGAAGTTGTGGTCCATCTGCGTCGTTTGCTGGAAGAAACTTCTACAGAGTTGAGTGTGGAGGTGGAAAGACGAATAGAAGAGTTGCTTATTCGTTTCAAAGAAATTGAAGGATTGGTTAAGAGCAGGAGAGAAGAGTTTCAACGAGAGAGAGGAGAAGGCCTTGCGTGTCCACTTTGTGCCCCCACAAGGGGCTCATGGGAGAGCACTTTATGGAGACTAGAGCAGTGGCTTCAGCACGCTGAAGGTTCGTTATTTCCTATCTAAAAGTGACTACACTTCCGTTCCAACCGAACTGAAGTTAAGACAATGGACTAGAGTTTATTCTTTCAATTTTTCTGATGACGTGAATTCATTACAGGGACCTTAAGGGAACGGATGAAGAGGAGACCACCGGTGGATTTGGATGGCTTGGAAGACGCCATTCTTAGTCATAGGGTAAAACAGAGTATGTTTTATCAGAATTTCAAGTGTTAACTTTGAGTTTGTAATTGCAGGAACTTCTGTTGGATTTGGACAGTCATCGAGCCCTTGTTGGAAGTTTGTCTCCACTTTTGTCCCACTTGGATGGACATGGACATGGCACCAATTCAGTAGCACTAGAGAATTTACAATCAAGACTTAGAAAAGGGCTCCAGTGGTGGAGAAAGGTTTGTCACAACGCAGCCCAATGGCAAACACGACTTCAAATTGCTCTCCTCGAAGTAAATGGAAAGAATTAATTTTGTTCTTGTAAAAATGTCTTAGTTTTAACTTTTGATTCCAGAATCCTGAATTCCATGAGACTGTAGAGGAGTATGAGACTTTCTTAAGCCACGTTCAAGAATCCATTCGCGATTTAGAACCCCTCAACCTCAGTGCCCCGAGGGAAGTACTACTTCAAAAACAACGAAACTTTCAGGTTAGTTCAAATTCCACACATCGACCTGTCACACCCTACCCTAAAATTGTAATTTTGTGTGAGCAGGAGTTAAGCGAGGGACTGACTCGTACTGAACCTGGACTTCGCACACTCCATTCCACAGCTGAGCAATTGTTTGTGAGCCCTGGAGCCATTGAGAACGAAGGTCGAGTAATGGCTAGTGGCGACGCATCTGAAAAGGTCCCTTCACTCCCTGCTTCTGCCGATATCATGGAGAGAATTCTCAATCTCAACCAAACACTCAGAATCCAACTACGACTGTTGGAGGCATATCTTCAACACACTCAGACAGCACTGGAACAAGGAGGGCATCTGATGGACCTTCCTTCGGGGCAAGACCAAGTAAGTGATAAATTATGCAATGTCTACCTGCTCTTTATGTTCCATTTTAACCGTTTTTATTTTGCTTCGTAGATTGGCACTGAGTCTAGTCCATCACGGAGTTCTTCTCGTCTCTCAGCTATTCACGCGTAATGCACAGAATCTTTTATGTAAAGCGGAGCACACAGTTAAATTTGTTTTTGTTGTTTTTAGTCCGGCGGACACGGAGGGAGAAGACGAGGTTGTGCCTTTGGCTCCAAGGAGGTCCGGTGGTCCTTCGTTCCTGTATCGAGTGTTCAGGGCCTCCGTGCCACTCCAGGCACTTGCCCTCCTCCTCATAGGCACTGCCACGCTCCTCCCATTCACAGAGCAGGACTTTGCCTGCTTCTCCGCCAACACATTCGCTCGCTCACTCGAGCCAGTCCTATCCTACCCAAACGGACCACCAAGAATCTAAAAGACTAAAAAATCAAGTTTAACTGTTCAACTGCTAGTCGAAGGTGGAGGTGGTGTCATTGATTTCACTAGCGTATCTCTCTGGTTGTGGTTGACCTTCGGCTGGACCGGAAGTTCCCTCAAAAGTCCTGTTTTTAAAACATATTTCTCTTGTGATTTAATCTCGGGGTGCCTTTGGTCAAAGAATTGAGAAACAGTTGATTAACTTTGCGCCTAGTTGAGCAACGATTGTGACTTAATAAAAGGAGTATTTCAATTGTTACCCTTACACACCCACTTTATAATCCTAGCAACTTAGTATACGAAATTGAACAGTTCTTGTGTCACAAGAAAATTGGTGTTTTACCGTTTTCTGAAAATGTTTAGTAATTGAGTAAGTGGGAACTGAGTGCTTGAGAATGGGAATTGGGTACTTGAGATTGGACTGAATCCTTCATTTACATAAGGGCTCTGTTGCTGACTGTAGTGGTGATAAGCAGGGATTGGGACTGGGACTGGATGTGGTTCTGCCAAGTGGTGGAAAGCAGCAACTGCCAAATGACTTTCAGCAGCGTAGTGATGTGCTGCCAATGGATTCCCAGGCACAATTGCATGATGGTGATGCCGTAAAGTGGAGTCAATCCCACCAACTGGGATTCTGGCCAAGTGGTGGTGTGGCTGGACCAAGTACATACCTTTGGACTTCCCTTCATCATTAGTTTCCACTGCAGTTCCAAAGGAATGTGGATGGTAGAATGCAGGGATGACATCATGGGGTTCAAGGGCTCTGTGGAAAGTTCCTTGAGCATGGTGATGGTGATGCTCATACGTATTCCCAATTCCACCATTCTGTAGTCCATATCCCCCAGGGTGTCCTCCAGGATATCCCCCAGGGTGTCCTCCAGGATATCCTCCAGGATATCCTCCAGGATATCCTCCAGGGTACCCTCCAACATGCCCTCCAGGATATTGTACTGGATACCCTTGGATTGGTTGGATTGGTTGTGCATGAGAGTAGAATGGACCAGGGTTGTCCAAGGGTGGTCGTATTCCTGACACATACGGTGGAAATGACTCTGACACATCAGTGTGAAGGAGATGTTTAAACTTGAGTAGTTTCTTACTTCCGTCTGGAAGGACAAGGTGCTGTTCAGATGGAAATGGAAGTCCATGCGGAGCCTACAATGTCAAAGTGTCATTTAGCCATTCATTTAAACTTTAGAATGATAGAAATGCATTTCTTTACAGCACTTGATGCTCCTTTGTTTGCTCTTTTAGTGGAGGTCAAACGCCTCCTGACCTTCAACGTTCTCCGCAGTTTCTTCACTTTTGGTGGTTTTTGCAGCGTCTCAATTCCGTTTTCAGATCGCATTTCCTTTAGTTTGTTTTTGAACAAATCTTCTTCTGACTCGTCGTTCCTTTCCCTCCGGCCATTGCTCTGAAACAGTCCTGCAGAAGAACTGGTCTGGAACCGTGATGAACGGTACACAGGCGCTCTGAAACTGGTGGAATTATCCACAGGAAGGGAAGAATTGACCTTTGCGACCTCAGCTTCAGGTGTTGCTTCAGTAGTTGCGTTGGACTTGGATATAGAAGATTTAGCTGCTTTACGTAGAGCTTCTTCCTTTAACTTTTCTCCGAATTCTTGACTGGCTCGAATGTTCTTGATTTGTTCTGGAGTGAAAAAGTAGTTGATGTCCTCGTCAGTCGCTTCATCTTCATTCGGTGCCTTCCTCTCAGTTGGCCTATCAAAGTTATCCCTGAACTCCCTTGGATCTTCCTCTTCCTCAACTTCGTCATCCGATGCCACTTCGTCTACAGTGTATGGCTCTTCCGTCGCTTGAATCCGATTGAGCGGAGATCTGAACTGAGTCGGAAGTGGAACTCTTTCTTCCTTTGGAATGATTCCACCACTAATTGGTTTCTCAGCAGCACTTCTTTTAGCAGAGAGTTCAATGTAACGACCATCCTGGAAAACAAAATGGATTCTAATTATCCCTGAACTCCCTTGGATCTTCATCTTCTTCAACTTCGTCATCCGATGCCACTTCGTCTACAGTGTATGGCTCTTCCGTCGCTTGAATCCGATTGAGCGGAGACCTGAACTGAGTCGGAAGTGGAACTCTTTCTTCCTTTGGAATGATTCCACCGCTAATTGGTTTCTCAGCAGCACTTCTTTTAGCAGAGAGTTCAATGTAACGACCATCCTGGAAAACAAAATGGATTCTAATGGGTGACTTGTGAATTGTGACATAGTGAATGACCTCCTCACCTCTCCTCTCATGTTGAGTTCTTTGTTCAATCCATAATAGGAAGCAGCCTTGTCACACTTGACATTTTCCCACCAGTCACAAGACAGGATCTAAAAATAATGAAAAATTAAGCGATTGCGAACATGTAAATGGTTGACTTGTGACCTCTTGATTGAATGTAGTTCCATTGAGACACAGGAATGAGTCCATACTCTTCTTTTCTTCACTTTCACTGCATCGGTGGAATACTTGGCATTCTATTTAATTAGAAGAAGGTAATAAGGAAACAGTTCAATTAAGTCATGTCCCAATTAATCAATTGTCAACAACTTTATCAGTGAAACTTGTTTCCCCTCTTCATTCGTCACAGAGTTCCTTCCTGTCTCATTGTTTTGTTCCTGTCATGACTCGAGGGAAGTGTCAAGATGACAGGGGGAGGTCACTCATGCCCCAATTACTAATTAATTCATTAATTATATTCATCTAGTTACTCATTAGTATGCAACACTTCCGGTCCTTGTCATTCAGGTGTGGCTTCCTTATTATTATTACTATACACTTACTCGTATCGCTGTCTGCATAATACCCAGGGATCTTCTGGTCACAACTAAACTTTGTCTTTGGAATAGAACGGAGCACCGGGTAGTCTTCATTCGGGGTCCCTGGAACAGAGTCACGAATGTCCCACACATCAATCTCCTAAAATGTTTCAAATTGATTAATTATCCAACCATTTTGGTTTTGTTTCAATTACCGGTACTTCTTCTTCATGTGAGACCACGTGGTCAATGTGGTGGTGGTGGATGTGCTGCTCAACTACTGGAACAACTGACACCGCTGGAGCGACTGACAGCGGAATTATCCTATGGGACAGTCCACCACTACAAAAACAAAATGGCCACCAAAATATACAAAACGACGCCTGCGTAAATACCTTAGTTTCCTTACCCAATTTGTCTTTGAGATCTGCTTGAAGATTCTACTGTAGAATGTTCACTGTTTACTTTTAGTCCGAATCCATCATGATCTGATTGACCTGATTGACCTTCTTCTTCTGCAGAGTCTTCAGTAGTAGCCAAAGTTTGTTGTAATGCAAGTGACAGTAATAGGATAAGAAGGACAACGCCATTCCTCTGAAGCTCCATCTCGTGAGAGCAGAGTTTGCGCGTGTCTCTTCGGAGAGGTCTAGTGACTGACTAATGTTGAGAATGGAGGTTCTTTCAACGTTTTGTCTCCGCTTCAGACAGTTTCGAGTATCGATTATCGTGATAGGGGCGTGTGTTATGTCCATTGCATTGGAGCATTAAGTGGGCATTAATGCAATATTCCGTATAAATGCAAATCCCCAGTTGCCTTGCGTAACCTGAACTGGTTCGATTAAGATCAACTCATAAAAAGTGGCTCCGGCACACGTCAACATTCTGATCCTTTTGACGACTTGGTTGACGGATCCCTTGAGGTCCAATTCATTTCCAAAACATGTCACGAAGTAAAGGAAAGAACCCAAGGAATTAGCAGTTGTTCCCAATAATTGATTAGTTGAGAATATCCAGGGAATTCTAAATTGTAATTGATTCTGTTTGTGATTGAAAGTGAATGGTTAGTGTTGTATATGTTGTGTGGGTGTAATCAAGTTTTGTATAATAAATTATTAATGTGTTGATAATATATAAGAGAGAGTCCCTTTCCCCAAGGTTCCTTTAATTAGGAGCTCATTGACTTTATTTGGTACTTTGTAAATGAACAAGTCAAGTAGTCCTTTGAGGTGTTGCGCAAGTGACCAATCCAATCATCCAATGGTCCCCAGGGGGTTCCCTTCCTTCCTCAATTGGACAACCACCGTAGGATTATGGTCCACTTGTCAATGTCCACTCAGTTGCTTAATTGATTTGACTCAGGTTAGTCACAATGCTCAGTAAAGGACTCTTCTTCCTTTCTATTCTCCTATTGGTCCACACTGTCTCTGCTCATGTGTCACTTACATTCCCTCCTGCAAGGAAATACAATCTGGACTACCTGGACAGTGGATCACCACCACCATGTGGAATGCCAAAAGGTACAAATACATTCAAATACATTCAAATAAATCAATAATTGAATCAATAATTGAATCAATAATTGAATTAATTTCAATTACAGGTACAATCAAGACAACTTTAGTTGCTGGTTCAACCTTCAATGTCACTTGGCATCTTGGATATGCTCATCAGGTTCAGTGACATTGAATTCAATGAATCCAAGTCAATTTGTAATGTTTTTGTGAATGTATTTCCAGGGGTCACATCGACTGGAACTCCTTTCATCAAATGGGACTCAACTGTACATGTTATCTTCTGAATTGGAAACAAACGACCCAACGTAATTAACTTTTTAATAACCAACACCTTTGGATTCTTACCTTTAGAATTGTTTATCCTTTTCCAGAGCCACTAGCCACACTGTGTCTCTTCCTTCCAATTTTACTTGTATCGACTGCATTGTTCGATTGATGCGACAGAGTGCTGAACTCCGGAATCCTTTCTATTGGTTCTGGTCTTGTGGTGATGTGGACATTGTCAGCCAATCACAGTACAGGGAAACTTGCTCTGGAAATGGAAAAGTGAGCTTTGGTGCGTACTGCTCCTGTAAGAAAGGTTAGCAAATACTTTCAATACTTTCCAAAAACATCTTCAGTTTTAATCAATATTTGTGAAGGTGAGAGTAAAACGATTCCACTTTTACATTCTCATGACTCAGAAAATGGAAAGGCACAATTTCACTTTTCACTGCCAGAATTCTGGGGGATTACCTAAGATGATTTTTAAGAAACGAACTTGATTGATTTGATTGTTTGTTGCAGGTTTCTTTGGCCTTCGATGTGAATATGAAGATGAATGTGAGGACGATTTGGATTGTAATGGTGGTCAATGTGTCCATTTGGGAGGAACGAATCTCCCACTCCGTCAATGTTTCTGTCGCCAAGGATCCATTGGTCCAAAGTGTTCTAAGAAGAATGTGGACGGAGGAGTACCAGTACCAACACCATCAACATTGACAAAGGAACTCTTAGCAAATGAATTCACAAAGGAACTACTCCATCCTCGTGTCCATCTTTACTGGAGGGTAAATATGAAATGTCAGACGCATGCGTGGAATCTTCTAATTCATTTATTGTCCCTTAGCTTCTCCCCATTACCCCCAGGGTGGTGGAATTTGTGCTTTATGTCAATGGTACAAGTTACGGCGCTATTGGCTGGAGACCTGCTGAATTCCAAGGAGACTGCACTCGCTATCCAGGTCCTGATGGCTCTCCTGTCAATCGGAAGAAACGCCAATCACCATCTTCTCCAGTTAACAACTCAAACGTGCCTGAACTTGGAGACGAGTATCCATTCATCAACCTTCATCCAATGAGCTGCTGTGATGTTGTAATTGGTGCCGCTAGAGGGCGCACTTATAGAATCCTTGACTACTGGAGTGGCGACATTTCAACCCCAAGACAAGACTCATTGTGGGACGGGAGTGACGACATTGTGGCTGGAGGAGGGTGGGAAAGCAATGGAGTCACAACAATCATCTTCAGGAAACGTGTTGATGGAAAGGACATTCCGGACAGATGGAATGACTGGCACTTGACTCATCCTTCTCATGTCATCTGGGCAAGAGGTCAAGAGCATGGGGAGTACGAGCATTCTTTGCCCTCTGGCCTTGACCCAAGTGCCACTGCCACGAACAAGCCTTCAGTCCCTTTGTTTTATACTCAAGATGAGATCAAGTACCATGGATTCAGGGGTCAAAGGGGGACCACTGTCATTGACTTCTTGGCTAAGACGAGGACCTAAGTTTAAGAATAGTGATGAAGCCATGTACAAAGAATACTTTTGTAGTGTCACTGAATCCAATGTCCTTCAGATTGAATTTGACCTTTATTAATGAAGGTGGGAAAGAAAGAACTTTGACAATTTGACAATCAGCAAGTCCACTGCTTCACGATTTTCCTTTTTCAGCAAAGTCCCCTCGGGCAGCAGCGAAGCCATGTTTCATGTTATCAAAGCGATGGTGTTCACTCGACCCATGACCAAGACGGCGTTCCACTGTGGTATTAAACGGCACCTACACGAAAGAAAAGTTGAGTCACCCAGATAGTGGAATGTGGTTAAGGAGTTAATTGCGGTGAGTTGATTTGACATTTGGCCAATTGAAAGGAATGATTGAAAAGTGTTGTAGTTTTGTGCTTACAAAGTCGATTTCATCCCTGCTTGGTAGGATGATGGTTGGACAGAGGATGGTCTCAGCTTCTTCCAATGTGACCCCAGAGGGGTGAATCAACCCAGCACATTTGATATCAGGGATTTGAGTTCCAGCCCAAACTGAGACCTTGCCACCCCAACACATTCCAAAGATACCCACAGTGGTGACCCCTTCAGACTCCTTGTAGTGTTGAATAATGTTGTGCAAGTCCTCCTTTGTCTTATCCCATGAACCATGGTAAGTCACCCAACTGTACATCAACTGGATACTACAAAATATAATAAAATAACAACTGAAGAACATTTAACTGGGTAGTTTAGACTCCCTTACCTCCTTGACTCTGACCAATAGTCTCCCCTGTAGAAGTCAGGCATGATGACACGAGCCCCAGTGGCCAAAGCGACATTGTCAGCAACCTCCTTTGTGTTATTGTGGAATCCAAAGATGTCGTAGGCACAGATGATTAGCTTGGTTGGTTTCTCCTGAGGGTCAGAAGGGGACTCGTAGATCTCAAGGTCTTCTGACCCAGGGACTGTCCCAATGACCAAGTGCCCCTTTGGTTTGTAGTGGGAATTGACAGCAGGTGGTGTCTGGACACAGCAAGGATGCTGCTGCTGCTCGTGTTGGTGAGACTTCTGATGGGAACTCATGTTGTCCAAAAGGTCAAATGTCAATGTGAACCTCCCAGGAGGAACCGCTGTCCCTTTTAATAGGCAAAATGTGTAGATTAATGTTTGTGGTTAGCCGCAATTGAACATTTAATTTGTCATTTAATTTAGTGACCACAAAATATACAGGTAATTGAGATAATCATGGAATTGAGAATTGGTTTTATTTCATTTTGGATGTTTCTGTATATTAGAAAGGCCTAAGATGGGAATGTCATAAAAGGAGTTTAATTGTCAATTAGGATTCTAACTTTAAACAATGAATCCAATACCAAGAAATGTTTGTTTAATTCCAGTACTTCATCCAATAAGAATCACCGCAACTTTCCACTAACCACCTTGGACAGAACAATAGACATCTCAGCAGTATAAATCAAATGACCTCAGAATCAAGTTTCTAATCAAAGTATTTAGTTNCAGCAGTATAAATCAAATGACCTCAGAATCAAGTTTCTAATCAAAGTATTTAGTTTAGTTGTAGCCTCACAATCCTCTCCATGCAACATAAAATGGTTCCCAACATTCTCAAGCTACTCTCCATTTTACTTTTCTTTTGCTCCTACTTTCGTAAGTTAAACAATCACAACTAAATTAATTGTGTTAATTGATTCTCTTTTTAGAATTAACCTTTGCTACTTCACAGCTGAAAAACGGTGTTTCTTTACCAGAAAGAAAAGGTTAGCGTTAGCATTTAACAATGGAATGCAACTAACTATGAACTAACTGCCTAAACATCCTCTTGTTCCTTTCTAGTTTCTTCTAATGAGGTCAATGTGGATTCAGAGGATTTCTTAACCCTGCAGAAGAGGAGCATTGTTAATGGCACAGGACCTATAAGGCCATACTCAGTACCACTTGGTAACTTATACGCTGGACCTAACTCTAAGAGACAAGGTCCAATGAAACTCATTTTTTAAAAGGAAGCAACTCCACTGCCCCAGCCAATGCAGGGAAGCGGAGAAGAGTGAGGAAGCGGAAGCCTCCAGCAAACGCTGCAGCAGGACGGTCAGCTACAACAGCGCTAGGTCAAAACCCAACCTCCCCTCAAATACACTCGCTGCAAAATGCACCTGGTAAGTGGCGACATCTTTTGGACTTTTGAATTATTCAAAAACATTTACCTTCCGCAGCCCCTGTGGCTTCAAAACGCCGTAGATCAAGAATTGTCTACCGTAAGAACAGACCGAGACAAAACGGAACGCGTAATAAAGTGAAGCCGCAAGGGAGGACGATAGCTCAACCTGTGGGAAGACCCAAAGCTAGAAATGTTTACCGAGTTAGGCCAGGGAGAAGTGGTGGCAAGTCCATTCAAACGACGACGACAGAAAAGAGCAGAACTACTCCATCCACTCCAAGTGTGAACAAACGAAGGGCAAGGAAAGTGTACCGAGCTGCCAAGCCAAAGCCAAGGGTCCGTCGACAAGCTCCGTCAATGTTCCCTCCTCCCTTTGGAAGTGACCAGTACGTACAGTACCCTGAACCTCTGTACATACCTGAACCTCCAATGGCAATTGACACGAGTCAAGGTCCATTCCATTTCCACATTCCAGTTGTATCTCCGCAACTACCCCAAGAACCACCTCAACCAGAAGGTATTTGAACATCAAGGAATGAATGTTGATTCTGATTTGATATTTCCTCCAGTGGTTGAGCCAATGGCACCAGTCTACCCACCGATGATGGTCCCTTATGCTCCTGTTCCTGTGGACTACGGTTATGTTGCATGAATGAAGTGATTCAAGGTCATTGAATAAAATATTGGGCATTGTTGTTGTATTAATAAGAATCAGACGAGTTCGTTCATTCGATGGGAATGATTCCCTGTCATACGACTGTTGACTCTGTCCACAAGGGCACTCGAACTCTCCAGGAATTCACTCATGGCACTCTCAAGGGCTTCCAGGCGATTCTCAACACTGGAAACAATCAAATGTTTAGCATCTGCCTGGAGGAATAAAGGATTCGGGTGTACCTGTTCATTCCCACCGCTTGAAGGGCAGTTACGTGTTTACTTGACACTCGTCTCCCTTCACTGTCTCCAGATTCTTGTCCATCAACTTGTTGTTGATTGCCTTCAAGCACACGTAGAACTTGATGTGTTTCTTCCTCGTTCAGCGCTCGGTTTTCCTCAACGTCAAAACGGGCCAGGAACAGCTCAACCTCAGTATTAGTAAAGTCAGAACTCCTATAAATCAAATACAAACCAATTAAAAAACGAATTCAAGCTAATGGCAATGACGGTATGATGCTAGCTGACCCTTGGAGGTTCTGTTTAAGTTCTTCGTATGTAATTTGTCCATCGGCGGCAGCGAGTTTCATGGCAGCTTCTGCATCCAATTTCTTGTTTCTCTTTGCCACTTTTCCCCTGATTGCATTCCCCCACTGCTTGAAGTAATCACCAATCTCAAACTCATTCCGCTGTGCTTGGATCTCTGCCTTCACTTCACTGTAAGTGTCGTTGATAATGGCCAAGAACATGTTCTGAAGAAAGAGTAAAAGATTAGTCAATTGACCTTTGTTCTTAAGACTCTTTGTTCTTACCATGAGAACAAAGAAGACAAAGAAAATGTAAGCGAGGAAGTAGAGTGGTCCAAGGACTCTGTTTGCTTCCTCAATCTGTCTGAAGTTAAAGTCTCCGAGTATGAGTCTAAGTAGAGTGAATGAAGCATGAATGAAGGTAGAAAAGTCTTCAACTTGTGAACCAAACAGAAGGTAACCAAGTTGTGCAAAGGCAAAAAACACAATAAAGAACATTATGGCAAATCCACCAATGTCTTTTGCACACTGAAACAACAATACAATCAACACAATCAACACAATTAATGTAATTCTAATTGGAATGTTTGTTTGTTTACCCTTGAGAGAGTACTTGATAGTTGTGTCATTGTTCTGTTGAATGACATGTACTTGAATACCTTGACCCAAGAGAAGAAGAGGCAGAGGGCAACTGCATGACTAAACTGAGTTTCCCAGTATCCTAGGAACTCAAAGTTGTGGAACTCTTCAGTATCTGTAGTCAGAAGACCAAGTGTCTTTTCTACAACCAAGTAACGATAGGCGCTGAATCCAATACAAACTATGGAGGCCTAGAAATCAAAACAAAGAATGAAAAGTTACATCAATCTGAATAATGTTTATGTACAATTAGTATTGTGATGTCCAGCCATGTCCAGAGGTCAAGAAGGTAAGCTGGACATCCCAAGTGGATCATTTCCACCACTTCCTGTATGATGTAGTACAGTGTGAAGACAACAAAGAGAATCTCAGCAGGGAAGACAACATAAAGCTCCAAACTTGTTTGGTATCGGATTAGTTTGACCGTACGGAGGCTGTAAGATGTAACCACTCCACCGGTAGAAGGGAATTCCCACACAAGTCTAAGGGCAACAGAAACATAAAAGGTTAGGAGGTGAACGGAGTAGAAAAGAGAACATTTACTTGACCACACAGAAGAGGTTGATGTTTGCATTGTAGACTGTAAAGTCTAGGAAGACAGCACGTGTGGCTCTCGTGATCCAAAGATTCTGCTTCAGCTGCTTCACACGTTGTTGAGACGTAGCGAGAACTCGCTCGAGATTGAGGTGAGCTCCGTTGCCAGTGTACCACGCAAGATGGCCCCAGTGCCAGCTCCCACCCGCACCTTCTACGTAGGTCCATCTAAAATGAATGCAAAAAAGGGCCTTGATTACTGTTCCCTTAAGGTCTGAGGGCCTTACGCTCCCTTGATTTCTTGTGCCGAGTTCAGATTAGTCTTTGGTGCTTCAGTCCATTCGCTCCCATTGACTCCTTTATCCTCCAAATCAATGGCATAGTCTGGGAAGCATTCACGATCAACCTGGCGGAAGTTGTCAGCTACTGGGCAATCGATGGGTAACACGCGAAGCTGCAATAACATGCGTCCATTGACTACAAGTAAGTAATTTTTTAGTTGAAGATGATTAACCTGCCGTAGTTGTGGTAGTCCCATGAGCCTGTTTTCGTAGAGGATTCCATACTTTTTTTCCTCGTCTGTGACCAGTTCCTGGACAAAGTTGTTTTGGACATTGGTTTTGTCCGCACCTGGAGATCCGTACCAGTTGTTCCAACCGTAAAGACCTTCCAGCATCGGACCTTCAACGTACTATGGAAATGTAAAACAAGAATGTTAAAACGAGTCAATTGCAGTTGTTTTGTTTTCTAAACTAACATTCCAGAAGTCCCTGACATCTGAAGAAGTAGTGAACGTTCGAGTATTGTCCGCGTCCACTTCGGCCAGGCGACTGACAGACTTGTCCAGAAACAAGTTCCGCATTACTTTTGAGTAGTAGTAGCTGGATGTAGAATGGTTCACAAAGACCACTGGTGGAAGGATCAATATTAGTAAGGTCAGTAAGGTCAATTTTAGTTGATTAAATCTTACTTGTGCAGAAGCATGCAAGGTAGAGGCAGTAGATGATGAGTTCCCTTACTGAGTACTTGATGTAAAGCTCTCGACTTCCTTTAGGAGCGAGTTGACGAGTGGCAAAGATGGCTGAAAGAGGTCAAAAGGTCACAATCAAGAGTGTAAAGTGAAAGGTAAAGAGAGTGTAGACATTTACCTAGACAGCAGTTGGTCTTTCCCGGTTGTGACGAACGCCTAGGACGAAATTCATTTTCCGTTGTAACTATTCGTTCCCCCTCCAGAATATTCTCACTCGTTTCCATCTTGGTCACCCTATGGAGAAAGGTCAAAGATCAAGGGGACAAGGTCACTTTTCTTATTTGCAAAGGAAGAACAAACAAACTTTTTGAATGAACGGTGGTCACCGTAATAATTGATTTTATTTAACAATTAATTTTTGGCGAGAATAATAAATTGATGTTCCGAATTAATTAAACAAATCCCATGTAAATAGGACTAATTCATTTGGACTTTGGCATCAGATGATTCTGTCGTAGTTGAGGAATTTGATGAGGGAGACTGGAAGGTGGAGGAAGTTTGTTTTGTTCCTCAGTGCAACAGATGCTGGGTGGGTGAGCGGAGTCAGCGTAAGTGGAGGCGTTTCTTCAATTGGTGTCATTGGATTCACTTCTTCATTTTCATTGGCCTCTGGAGGACTCGGTTCCTCAACGTTCTCTTCAGCAACGCTGCTCTCATCGCTCGAGGCTTCAGCTGAACTTGAAGAGTCACGATGGTCTTGCTGGAGAACGAATTGCAATCTCTCTAGCATTCTGGTGCTCCTACGTTCGTGTTGGACGCTGACACAAAAGCGTCCACGGTTCATGGCACGACAGCGTGACACTGTAGGAAGAGCACCAGGAAATCCCCTGGCAAAACAACCTGGAAATGCTCCAAGGGCATGTCGTTCTCCACCAGCCGACGAATCATTGTTCCGCACATTGATTCCAATTGGAACTTCCACATTGTTCTCTTCTGGAATTTCATTTTCTGCATTTTCAAGTGGATTCTCTGCATTTTCTGCATTTTCTTCGTCTTCATGCGCCGCCTCATCATCTTCGATATTTTCATTTGAATCATCATCTTCATTTCCATTTGCACCGTCGTTCTCTGGTACATTGTTCGCAGCTGCCTCATTATCTTCATCGTTGCTTCCATTTGGGCTATCGTCGTCTTCATTCTCATCTGGAACATCCAATTATTAGCAGAATTCCCTTTAACCAAACCAAACCGTCTTTGGATCGTTTTACCTGAAGAGCTGCTTCTTGACTGCGGCCGGTGAATGCTTCTTATCCATTCGTGGATTCCATTGATCATTTCATCAGGGTTACTAAACATCAATACATCCTGTATGGTAGTTTAATAGTTTAAAAACTTAAACTTACCCATCCAGTTCTTCCTCCTCTTCTATTCCATTTCGTCTCCTTCTGGGTCTCAGTCTTCGTCTTCGTCTGTTTGTTCGCTTACGCTTTTCACCCTGTCTTGAAGGGCTCCGAGGAACATCTAAAATGGATGGATCGAGTGTTTGTCGAAGGATTTCTCTAATCTTCCCTCGACACAAGTCCTTGAGTCCAGATGGAAGTGCACTTGCTATACAAATCAAAACAAAACAAAACAAAACAAAACTTTAAATATCTTTATTTAGTGATTGATTAAAACGTACGTAGAGACGCTGTTCCTTTGGAATCTGCATCCTTTGGAATGAGCGTAGCAAATGAGACTGGGAGGAGGTTCTTCCGATAAACTTCCGTTTCAGAGGTACGTGTGATTCTCACCAGGGAATCTTCAATAGGGATAATGCAGAGTCCACCCACCTGTAAAACAAGGAAAAATTAACATTGTTTATTATAAGTAATTGGCACCCTGACCTTGAGGAGTGAGAGGATTTTCTGTATGTCTGGAGCAGAAGGTGCTGCTCCTACGTAGATCCGATCGTATCTGTGTGTGGGTGGAACTCGGCCAGTCTCAAGAATATTCCCAACGGTGAAGACTGGTGGACAAAAGTCAAACAAGTCAACGGCCGGAGATGAGAGGATGAACTCTGCGAGTTTTGCCCTGGAAGGAATAAATGATCAAGACATAAGTAGAGGCGTCGTGGGGGTTTCCGTTGTTTACTGAGCATAGCTGACAACATCTTCGTGTATTTCAATGCCGTGGTTCAAGCCGTGTCTCCCCAGGAGGAGTCCAACGAGAGTCGACAGGTAGCCTGTACCACTTCCAACGTTGAGGAAGCTCATAGCTGGACTTAGTTCCAAGTTCTCCATCACTTCGGAGTAAATGCAAGGCGCAGACACATGCAAATTGCCCTGGAATAAAAGCATAAATCAGAACCAGAATTGAAACTTTGATTTCAATGTACCTCTCTCCATGCAATGTCCTTGTAAGCTGTCAGTCGATGTTCTTTTGTAAAATAGAATCCGCGATCAACTGCTCGGAAGACTCGTTCCACCAGTGGACTCTGAAAAAAAACTTAATTTATTCTATTCCATCCATGGTGTTTTGAATGAATAAGATTACCTTGATATACTCTGCAGATTTGAGGTTGTCCACCAGCTCATCGTTGCTTTCCCCAGAACTGACAGCACTCCCCATTTTGGTCAACTGCCAAAACAAGAAAATGAAAATTGTGTATTCCGTATGTAATACAAAGACATCCGCTGTTTGCCAACAATCCCCACCACCACCACCACCGGGAAGGAGGGATTGAGCAAGTATTGATTTACTGGAGGAAATGGATCTCCAAAACAAGGCGCATGCATGCCCTAATAAACTCTATTGAAAGTATCTCACAGCTGCTGGAGAAATGATTAAACTCGTTCGTTGTGACCTCAATGTTGACCCAAGTTCCTCACAGTCTGGCGTACGTCGTAATGAAGAAGTTTCGTCAATGGTTGAGAAACCAAAGGACAAGGAGGATTTCATTAAAAGTCATTCGATACCAAAGGATGTTATCATTCGACTGGAACTAAAGGGTCCTGGACAAGGGGGTTGGATACCTTGGTCGTTTCTTCCAAATCTATCACCAACTGACGAAGTTGAGATTCAAGTCCTTCGTCCCCATCAGAATGGTAACTTCCGTTATTAATTCAAATTAAAATCTGCAGTTGTTTTCTCCAGTTTCAGTCCGGGTGAGGAAGCATTTGGGTGATGAAGTTGACGGACTCTTCCGGACCTATGTGAAGAGACTTGAGGACCGTGTGGTGTCACTGGAGGCCTTGAGTGACCCAGCTGTCATGGAAGCCAAGCTGGAAAGGGATCTGGACATTCTCGGGAAAGAAATTGAATTCCTAGGAAGACGGATGAATGAAGCGGAAAGGGAAGAATGGCTAAAGGTCAAAGACCCAACACCAAAGTCATAAATATTCCTGTGACCTCGCAATGACCCAAGAACAATGAGACCAAAGAGACCAATCAACCTGGAAGCAGCAGCAGCTGACTCATTTTTCGTCAACTGATTTTTACAACTTACTTGACCGACGTGTTGACCTCCTGCTTCTGGAACTGAACTGTTTGCGTGCTAGATGTCCTGTAATCTGAACAAATGATTCCTGATTAATGTTAATTACTTTCCAGATTAAAACGTAATGAATTGACCTTTACCTTCCCGTCGTGTCGTGTGTTGATGTTGTTGTTGTGGAAAATGAAAAAGTGCAGTGCAGTGCAGTGCAGTGGGTTGAAAAGTGGGTGGAAAAGGTGGACCAGATACGGGCATTATTGTTTTAGGAAATGAACAAATGAGGCCAGGAAGGGGTCAAAGTTCATTGGAATTCTTATTCAATAGTTAATTTGGAATATGAAGACATTGATAATGGATTACTTGAGATTTTGTAATTTGTTTTAGCATAAGGTTTCCTTCTTATTGCAGGGTACTTTGTCCGTTGATACCTGGAGAAGGGCCAATTCCTTCTGCATGCGAAGGACCTTCTTGTAGGCTTGGGTAATGACCAGAAGGCACTCCATGTCATCAGAACATTCAACTTTGTTGGATTCCATCTCACCCTGAAAATAAAAGAAACCCTCAACAACCATCCAATCCAATGGAATGACTAAATATTAGATTCATTTGGCACATACCTTGAGGTCCTTCCGGAAGTCCTCCACGACTGCCTTGTACTGCTCCACCATGTCGGATGAACTCCGGACACATTCAATTTTTGTTCTGGCATTGAGCAGTTCCCGTTCAGCACAGATCAAGGTTTCTTCGGCAGTGATGAGAAGGGGATTGCAGGAAGTGTACTTGCAAGACTTCCCGTTCTCGATGATTTCCCGAAGACGGCAGAGAAGTTCCCAAGCACATTGGCCCTTGATCACGGCATCCTTGACCTTGGCACAACGGTTCAGAGCAGCGTCGTAAACTTCGCACCAGCACTCTTCAAAGTTTGGTGTCTCCAGGGTGTCGTTCTCAATGGCGCAGTAGGCTTTTTCCAGATAGACACGAATGGCTTCAATGGCGTCGCAGTAGGCCTTCAATGCCACTTCAGTGGCTGTCATGGCTTTGGGCTTGATCTCCTTCAAAGCCTTCTCCAGATCGCTATTGGCCTTGGCAATCATTTCCTCTTCTTTGTCCATTTTGTGGAGACAAAAAGAGTCGCACTTGTCCTTCTTGTCGCATCCTTCTTTCCCAGCGCAATGAGCCTTTTGACCTTCGGGGTCAGTGAAGAGACGGTAGGCATACGCGAGTCCTCCGAGAGTGACGAATCCAGCCATCGTGTAAGCTCCACGCTTCTTCCCAGAGTGGGGTGACTCGTGACCTCCATCAGGTCGTGAAGTCAAAGTGCGGAGTGAATAGGAGGTGCCGAAGCGGCTTGGCTTGGTCAGATACTTCATCTTCATCATCGAGAGACTTCGGAGCATGGTGGGAAATGGAGAATGAGTAGAGTAGTACCAACGGAGCTAATTACAAATTAATTAATTAAAATTGAGGACCTACACCTCCGGAGATTAGAGTGAAACTGAAAGGAAAAAGGAAAACGAACTCCAGGCAAACTAGAATCCGTCCAAACAATGGCCCTGCACAGCCTAATTGGGTTGTCATGGGGATTTTTGTGACCTTTCGACGGGCTTCCACATTCCAATCCTCTTCCTTTTACAACCTACGCGTTTGAAAGGACAGTGAAAGATTTAATTAATTAAAAATGAATTGTATAAAGTATTATATGCCTGACCCTAAATGTTAACTCTGCAAAGACACGAATTCGGTGGTTTGTTACCGGATAAAGAGTGTGTGAATATACTCAGAGGTCAAAGGTCTTCTGACTTGTATGTAACCGATGCCTGTACCCGATGGATTGATGTTGAAAAAGAACGGAGCTGCACTCGTTCTGGATTTTCAATTTCAGTGCCAGCCTGTTCCAGCCAACCATCAACAACAGGAGCATTCTTGCTCAGGAAAATCCTGAGGTCAAAGGCACATCGGGCTTCCAGCAAGGGTAAGAATGTGACAGTAGCTGTAACTACATAAAAGAACACCACCATTAAAATTGTATTTTTGGATAGCCAATGAAATTACTTTGTCTCATGACGTTCCTAATTCCTTTTTGTATTTCTGCCATTTCCTTCTTTCCGTATTCCTTCTTCCTCCCAGTGACGGTGACATCTCCATCCACTGGAACTGTCTGGATTTCAAAGTCCCATTTCTCAACAATTTCATTTGACACTCGGGAAATCAAAACCAGAGAAATCCCTTGTAATTCACCTCTTCCAAGCCACTCTGGAAAAAATGACACAAATGATGCGACTATATACCCAAATAATACCACAGGTACATTGTCTTCGTCTACTGCTGAGCTCTTAAGTTGACCTTACTTTCTAGCGTTGGAAGTACGTTTTCAAAGTATTCTGTAATTTCCTTGTCCTTGGACATGAAGAGAGTGATGCCATACTGCTGTGACCTCTCAAATGTATCTTGTCCATAGACACCCCGTTGGTACAGGATACTGTTTACTGCATACTCTGGTCAAAGTACAATCGATTAGTCAAACAAATGACAAAGTCAATGGATTAAATGCATTAGTTTAATATAACTTACTGAAGAACTCGACCACGATTGATGCTGACCCAGTGAGTGAAATAGGCTTGACCTGGACTGCCTGTGAGACTGATTTGTTGAGTGATTTATTCATCACAATTAATCATAACACCACCAATCAATCAATTAATCGTTACAAAACAGCAGGAATCTTAGAAATTCCTAACCGCCAATTTGTAGGATTCCTTTCTGGCGGCTATTTGTAGTGGGCGGGGTCAAAGTTAGCGTCTTCTTTCCTTATCCAAACCAACTGGCAAAGGTCAATTAAAACCTAATTTAAATTGAATCCATTGAATTGATCAATCTGAATTGATTTTATTACTCCTCCCTCAAGGTCCCTACGTTTGCTAAGTATTTGGAATGGCATGCAAAGCAGACGACTTCCTCATTCTTCCTGGTGACGAACTTGCTGTCTATGATTGGCTCTTGACAAGAGACACACCGGAAGTGAGATCTGTGCCAAGTCTTTCCAAGGGCTTCGGTGTAAGTTGGTTCAAATATGTACTGCCCACAATCTGAAATGAATAAAATGAGTATTAATTAATTAATTTAGGCCATTCCATCTCACTCACCACCACACTTTGGAGTATTGATCATTTGAGCATAATGGACGTCACACAGAAGTTTGTTTCCATACAAGAAAGGATTTCTTTGGCTCAAAGGTACCCTGCAGTTGGTGCAGACAAAGCAGGAACGGTGCCAGTACTCGCCGTTGACTCCAGTCACGTCATGTGCGTTGACATTCGGGAGGATTCCTTCGCACCCTTGGCAATAGTGAAGAGTCCTTGACTGAGTACGGTGTGGAAGGACTAAGGAAACTCTCGAACTTCCACCAGAAACATTCGCTTGTGTCAACTTCATGTCTTCAAATGCTCCATTGACCTTGACCCGTGACTCTTTCATTTGCAACTGTACTAACATGGGGTCACTCTTGACAATCGGGTCCTTGTCACCAATGTCGCTCACAATCTCCGCTTGCTCAACAATTGTCGCCTTCGTAGTCCCCCACCCCCAATTTTGCCACCAGCTCGTAGGTGGTGGGGGTGCGGGTGGCGGTTGAGGTGGTTCTCCTGTCTTCTGACTGTCACTGGATAGCTTGGGATCTGGGACCTTTGGAATGGAAGGATCTGATTGGTCCTCATCTGTTTTGCGCAGAAACTCCTTGACATCCTCAGACTCAATGTAAGAATCCCTTTCTTGACCTTCGCCAGTCTTCTTGATCTCCACAGTGGCCACTGGATGTTCCAGATTCCGTTTAGAAGTGACACTGTCGCTTCGCTTTCTTGAAGATCTCCGACTTGAGTGTCGTCTTTCTCTACCAGATTTTTCAACAGCATCCAAAGCTCTTGTTGAATTTTGAACGACAGTTGCAGCATCATTTCTTATGGATTTTAAATCCCGTGAGTAGACCGTTGTTTCCTCGAGTTCCCTCATCCTCGCTTCCCATTGGATCTTCATTCGCTGAACTGGTTTCAATTGGTGGAGCAAAGTGATGGAGTTAGTTGCTGTAAGGAGCTCAGTTCGTCCATCGGTCTGCTTCTCAGAATGTCCGGAATTGTGACGAGACCGCTGGGATTTGGTTCCATGATTTCCACGCCGGTGAATTCCTTCATAAAAAAATCAAATTGTAATTAAATTAGAACTAAAGTTAGCCGTTGTTCTTTTTCCTTTTTGATTACCTCGACCTATTTCTCCATCACTTTCGTGTTTGCTTTGCTTTTCGTTTTTCACCGCAGTGCTTCGTCCAACAACTTCAGATTGGTACCCTGATTCCCAACCTCCTTCAGATTCCTCTCCATGTGGTGACCTTTGTCCCCCTCCTACTCCATCTCGCTCCCATTTTCGTCGATGCAAATGTAACCGTGGTGGTTCAGGAGATTCGTAGGGACGCTGATGTGATGCCACATCCTTCTTTCGTCCAGCATTCCGAAGTGGTACTCCATACCCGCGTCCTTGTGAATGACCGTAGTTCACTGACCGTGGAGCATAAATCTCTTCCACTTCCGGTGGTGGTGGTCTGGATGCTCCTGCTGGACAGTGTCTTTGGCCATTCTGATTGTAATACCATTGATCCACCATTCTCTGATTCCCAATGTATACTTGGTCAGAATCTGACTCTGAAGGTATCCTCCGATTCACAACTTCCACTGGGATTTGACGGTAGCGTTTTTCCCTCTCGAGGAAAGAGTCATGCACCCTTGGTCGTGGTCGTGTCTTGTGTTCTGCAAAGTGTCCCCGAGGACGGTATCTGCTCAGCGGAGGCTGGTGACAATCCCTCCAATCCTAAAACGCCATTGACAAATAATTTCATTTCACATTTGGATAAAACGTCATCTCATTCAGTTCACGTTGAGCAACAGAACACTCAGCATTTAAGGTATATTGGAGGTCAAGTTACCATTTCATTGGTTGACTCATACTGGTCTTGGTATTCATCACATTGTTCGCTTCTTCTCAAATGTTCAAGGAAGCTTCGACTGACTTCCGGTGGTGGATCCCATCTGCGATTCCTGCCTCTAGGCTTTTGGTTGTACTCGCGACAGATACAATTACAACCGCAACGATCACAGCGATACATCAGTCCTCAGTGTTGGGTACCTTTTGAAACAAAAAGCAACAGCAGCGATCAAGCAGAGGAAGCGGTTCAGACGCTGAGTCCCGTTGTTGTTTTGATCAACAACCCACCATTGGATTCGCTCGACAACTTAAGTCATTCCAATGCAATTTGTAAAATCGCTGATTCCACGCTTTGGATTGATGGGGTTTCGAAAGAGACGTTGGAATGGAGAAGAATGCGAAATTGCCAAACGTCTTTTTACGATTGTAACTGACACATTACTTGACATTATTGCAACAAACTAAACTAAAATTCATGATGACTTTGCTGTGATTGGCTAATTTTAGACTGCACTGATCCAGTATAAAAGCGTGCTGTATTTAATGGTGGAAGTTAGTTCGTTTTGGAACAACGTAGAAACCAAGATGTCGAGGATTTGGAAATTCATTGGAATTGTCTTCAGCATTGCTGGTACTAAGAACTTTGAATTGCAGAATGAGAAAGGGTGAATTAATTGAAACTTTCTTTGTAGCTTTCGGAGTGTTGGTGGAGGGTGTGAAGGGCAAACAAGTTCGAGGCAAAGCCCGTGACCTTGAGGTCGAACAGCGTAACAAGGACATCGTATTGAGTTTCTACACGAATCTCTTTACAATCTACAACGTGTCAGTGATTGATGAATTCGTTTCTCCCACGTACATCCAACACAACCCAAATGTCCCTGATGGCCGTGAAGGGGTCAAACAGTTCATCCAGTCAACCTACCCTCCAGGGACTCCCCCCAACCCTGACCTTCGTATCCCTCTTATTATAGCAGAAGGGAACATTGTGTTTGTCCATGTCATCAACAGACTCGGAGTAGGTCAACCACTTGTGGCTGTGATGGACATCTTCAGAATCGAAAATGGATTCATCCAGGAACACTGGGATGTAAGGATTATTAACAACATTCACAACATTCCCCTTATTACATTGTTCTCATAGTTTTCATTCTCCCTTAGGTCATTCAGACAATGCCAACCCTGTCAGCCAATCCTCATCCAATGTTTGAATTCACCAAGGACGAGTACAAGGAACAATGTCAATTTGTACAAATCCAGGATTCGAAACTCAAAGGAATTGAACCATAAATTACAAACATTTTGATTTTTCTGACACAGAATCTGCCTTTTATGCTTAAATTCTATTTAGAACTGAACATGGAAAATAGCCATGAATGAATTTGAACGTTATTTCGGTTTTGATCTTCAAAAATTGACAAAATAAAATGCCTGAACGAAGCTTTTTTATTGGAATTGCATTGATGAGTTCATGTCTGTCGTCAAAGCCAGTCAAAGAAACTTCTCGGTAAAGTTTGTTTTCAGTTTTCCTTGACTTCCGATCCTTGACCTTCGGATCCTGTCCAAACACTGTAGAATTCATCCATCCACGCAGGCTAATAATTCTAATTCTGGTGACCTGAACTCTGGAGCAGAAGATGGTTGTGTCAGAAGGTGAGGAAGATGGTTATTTTGGTGACATGGGCATTGTGTGTGGTCAAGCGTTGTCCTTTTCTACCAAGTTTGTGTTGTTCCTGTTTGTGATGATCTCCCTCTACAACATGTCCTTGACATTGGTCAACCACTTCCGGGCATTCATCGTCCTATGGCTCGCTCTCCTCATCTTCTACGTTATCATCTACAATCTGACCTTTGTCTTCTGCTCCGGTGACAAGTGTACATTCATCCACTAATCAAAGTATCTAAATATCATCCAAATTGTCATTGACCCCAAAAGACCTTGTCCACTAATCACTACACACCAAGTGAAAAGTAAATTCTTAAATTGGGACCTTGCTCCTTACTTATCATTCAGTCCAAGGTGAGGTCCAGGAGATGACTTTAGTGATGGCATGGGGATTGGCCATTTCCAACAGAAAGAAGCAATTTCTTTAGCCTGGTTTTTGTAATTAAGACCTGGAAAGTATTCAAAGGGGATAAATTAGGTGGATTTAATTGTTCAATTTGCATCACACAAGTGCCGGTTAGTTGCACAATTATTCAACACTGAACCGGATCTTGGATATAAAGTCTCGACTGAAGACTTCACACGTTTGTAATTGACATTTGGGGAGAATGCCGTTCACTCCGATCCATGAGAATCCAGTGCCTAGCAGGCCTACGGTAAGGGCACTGACCTTTTGACCAATTGGTTTTGAAAATGGCGTTGGTTGTTTAGATTGTGAGCCTTGACCACCTCGTTCTGACAGTGAAGGATGTGAACGAGACGATGATGTTCTACTCAAAAGTTCTCGGAACAAATGTCACTTCATTTGCAAATGGAAGACTTTCACTCAGGTAAATATTGTTGAAACTATTTATTGAGTTAATCAATTTATTCTTTTTAGTTTTGGGAATCAGAAGATCAATCTGCATACTGCTGGTCTCGAGTATTCTCCCCATGCTGAACATCCGATACCTGGAAGTGCTGACCTCTGCTTCGTCAGCACAACCAAACTGGAGGAATGGATTCCATTCTTAAAGAGTCTTGACGTGGCCATTATTCAAGGACCTGTTGAGAGGACTGGAGCCATTGGTCCAGTTCGGTCCATCTACATCCGAGATCCGGACAATAACCTCATTGAAATTGCAAACTATGATTAAATTGAATTGGGAATTGAATTTATTTTCAGAAGAGGAGAAGAGCGGTGAATAGAGATGTTTTCTTTCCTTCTCCTATTCGATGTAGATGCATTTGTTCAGGTGTTAATTGGCCTCTTTCTTTCCGAATGATTGGCATGCTCAGGAGGAGGAAGAAATGGATAAAGACAAAATCAATTCCAAAGGAGAGGATCATGAGGTCAGGGACGAAGCCAGCGATGAAGACTCCGCCCATGATGATCAGAAGAATAAAACTCACAAACAATTGGCTGATTATCCACACTTTGGCAATGTAGTGGCACTGCAAATCAGAAGGGGACTTTGCTCATCTTTCTTTCTTTTCCTGCGACCTAAAGAATTCATTCATGTTTGTAGAATGGCGTCTTTCTTACCTCTTCATGAGTTGCAATCTTGATCAGGAATATGATTGACATGAACCCTTGGATGGCCCCAGACAATATCCCTGCAACTGCTGCAGCATACCAAATTGGCACTGATTCTGACAAACCTCCGTCAAAGTCTGGATTCTGGGCCTTGAGGACGACCGGGTCAAGTTGGATTCTGACTTGGAGCTCCTTCCTGGAAGCATCGAGGGCATCAAAAATAGACAAAGTGCAAACTACCCCACTGCAAATCTAAAATGAAAGATGTGAATGTTATAATGAGAATAAGATTGACCTTTGTGGTGTGTTTTACGAGCGATAGAAGTGCCAGTGGCCCCAGTGAATTGTGGATTGTTGCACATGGACAACAGAATGGTTTCTCTTCTTCTAGCCTTTGAGCTACGCTTCCTGGCCTTGTGCTTTTACGAAATGGCGGTGGTTCAGACATGCCCTGGAATCTTGCTAACTCCAGTCAGTTTCTAAACTGAAGGAAGGGAGTTGTTTACTAAAAAGGAAAAGGAATATCACACCCACTTCCGCTAAAAGGAGCATTGTGGTCAAGTTTAACGACGATGGAAAAACAAAACTTTTTATCCTAGGGAGAATATCCACCAAAGATCTGTGGAGATTCCAAAATCCGAATTCTTCATGCGGGCAACAACCTTTTTGAACTCTTGTCAAAACATTGTGAAATATTGGAAAGGCCATATGAAATTAACTGATAATTCTGGAGAAAACAAAACCCCACTTCCGGTATTGTTTGTTTCGTGGTTAATTTCAATTAGATTTTTCCTTCCGTATTTTAGACCATAAAATGCCATTACTTTAGATTACAACTTAGGAAGTGAACCGTTGGAAGAAAGAACAAGTTTGACGACTTCCTTTCAACAGTACAAATCAAAATGGCGAAAATCCTCCTCTGCTTCGTTGCTGTTGCTGGAATTATCGCTGCTGAAGCTGCATACGGAAGATACACCCAGCCAAAATACACACAGCCAAAATACAACCAGCCAAAATCCAATGTATAAACTATTCTAAGCAATTGAAAAGTATCTTTAATTATAAAATGTCATTTACTGTTTGCAGAAACCTTGTCTGGATGACTTTGGAGGCGATGAGAGTGCCCTCGTTGGGAAGAAGTTTGTCCAAGATGGCCGACGACTGTCGTACAACCTCATCTTTTTCGACAGAAATGCTCCAGTTGTGAGTAATACATTCCCTACTTCTGAAACCAGAATTAATTAACTTTTGTAGATTTACGAGAGCAAATTAAACGGGGAACACCGTGTCATCCCAGCACGGGGTAAGCAAGGTGTCCGCGGATTGTTCAAGCCAAACCGTGCAACCTTCTACTTGGACGAATACAACAGAATAACTAGCGTCTCGTGCAGTTAAATTAATTAATATTTCACTGATTAATGAAAATAAAATCATAAATGAAGCAAGGAGTAGTTAACGCTGATACTCGCCGATAAATCGTTTTGAGATGAAGCAATTGAAGCTGAAATCTTTGCATCTGGACATGAAGAATTAATTTCTTTTTTAACTTTCACACCGACTTTGGTTTTTTAAATTTTTGCAGCGATTGTTGCAGCGATTGACCGGAAGTGGAAAGTCTCATTTGCCCCTAAACTTCTGCTGGAGTTTTTAAAGGCGGGTTTCAAATGGGAATAAAAAGTTGGTGAATTTCTGGAAAGCAGGAAAGGGTTTTGTTTTCTGTCTGTGTCACTTTCATCCTGTCACAAGGTCAACTGAGGTCAATTGTCACTAAGAAAGGTCATCAGAACAAAGGTCATCACTTCTAATCTCGCCCCTATACACAGGTTATTAGTCGCCTTTCAAACCATACCCACCAAGTACAAAGGGAATCCTATTTTACTATTATTTTGATTTTAGTGGGATTGACATTTGGGATCTTGAAGGATGAACTTCCCACTGATTAGTTTGACACCCAAGCGAGAGACTGGAGTGCTCAACTTCCTCCAAAAGTACCCGGAATACGATGGACGAGGAACAGTAATTGCAATTCTGGACTCTGGAGTGGATCCAGCGGCGGATGGACTCAAGGTTAAATGACCTGTCATTTCTCAACATCAAAGCAGTTGTCAATAATATTAGTTAACTTTATCTTTAATTTAAGGTCACAAGCACAGGCGAAAAGAAGGTCATTGAGCGGTATGACTGCTCTGGTGCGGGAGATGTTGATACCAAAACAACGTTGACACGCAGTGACGATGGTACGGTCGTAGGATTTGATGGGACGGTGTTCAAGGTATAATTCCGATCTTTAGATTTTAGTCAGTATTTACACGTTTCACAATTTGAAGTCTTTCAGATCCCGGACACTTGGGAAAACCCTACTGGGAACTTCCACTGTAAGCAAATAGACATAAACAATAAACTAAGAGCCAATCTTTCAATTGGTTATTCTCCAATTCAAAGATTTATAATTTCTTTTAGACGGTGCAAAACCCCTTTACGATCTCTACACGACAAAAGTTCGAGAGCGTGCAGAGACAAAACGGAAGGAAGAGTTTTGGGACAAGCCCCAGCGACAAGCTGCAGCAGAAGCAGTTCGAACTTCGCCCATAAACAACAACACGACGAACAACAACACGCCTATGGACAAATTGGAAAAGGAAGAAGGGGAAGCCAAGCTGGAAGTTTTGGATTTGTTGGAGAAGAAATACAAGGACTGGGGCCCTGTTATTCAGTAAATCACATTTCAATGCTGTTTCCAATTGAGAAAACAATTGAATCATTTTCTGACTTTCAGTTGCTTTCTTTTCCGGAATGCTTTGGACGAATGGAAGGTGGCCCTTGCACTTACGCCTGATCTCTCGCAAGTACAACTACTAGGTGAACCGAAATAACTTTACATTTTTCGTGATTTACAACATGAGAGTATTACAGGGGAGTACAAGAAGGATCAAAGTTACTTGGTGCTGACAAAGGAGGACCAAGTGACAATTAGTGTCAACATTTGGGAAGATGGGGATCGTTTGGAAATTGTTGGAATGTGCTCTGCACATGGGACCCACGTCTCAGCAATCGCCGCTGGATACTTTCCTGACAATCCAGCATTGAATGGCGTCGCTCCTGGAGCCAAGATAATTTCTCTTTCCATCGGGGACTCTCGCTTAAACTCAATGGAGACCATGCAAGCGGTTTCCAGGGCTTGTTGCTTCCTTCAAAAGAATGCAAGCCGGATAGATTTACTGAACATGAGTTACGGAGAACATTCGCATCATCAATACGGGCGGATTGGAGAACTCATCAGAGACACAATTGACAAGTTTGGGATTATCTGGTGCGGGTCTGCAGGAAATCACGGTCCTGCTCTTTCCACTGTTGGCTCACCACCTTTCATCTGCGCTGACAATGTCATTGGAATCGGGGCTTACATTTCCCCTGATATGATGGAAGCAGAGTACTCCCTTCGGGACAAATTGCCAGCCGGTATGTTCTCTTGGTCGAGTCGTGGACCGACGCTGGATGGTGACATTGGAGTTTCAGTCTGTGCTCCGGGAGCTGCTTGCACAAGTGTTCCGCTCTTTACCCAACGCCAATCACAACTTATGAACGGTAACGTACACTTCAATCTGATTTAACACTAACTTTTACTTTGGTTTTCATCCAGGTACTTCAATGGCCTCGCCCCACTGCGCTGGTGTCATTGCTCTCTTGATATCTGCTGCAAATGCACGCAAGATTCCTTACTCTGCATTCAGTATGAAACAGGCCCTTGTCAATGGCGCTGTCCCAGTGGAGTCATCCGATTCATTCACCACGGGTGGTGGTTTGGTCCAAATCGAGCGATCTCTCGAGAAATTAGAATTGTATGCCAAAGCACCTGAACGAGATGTTCGTTTTCAAGTGACTGTTGGAGGCATGAAGGGAATTTACATCAGAGACGTTCGTCATGCACAAAGGGAATACGCAGTCACGGTGGAACCACTCTTTTTCAAGGACGACACAATCGGTAAATTCTGCTCAATTACAAAAGCTCATCAAATGATAAAAAAAACTTTGATTTTAGATGTGAAGACAAAGCTTGATTTCCGTCTCAATCTGACGCTGGTCTCAAGTGCTCAGTGGGTTTCACCACCACGTTATTTGGATATGTCGAACATTGCAAGAACTTTTTCTGTTAAAGTTGACCTCGAAGGCCTCACTCCTGGAGCTCACTATGCAAAGTGAGTCCGTTTTATTTTCTATTTTCCGTTTGAACACGTGAAATCCAAAGTTCCAAATTACAAAACGTGTTCTTTTCTTTCTGCAGAGTTGAAGCTTTTGACGTGAATGAGGTTGAGAAGGGTGCCATTTTCAAAGTCCACGTGACGGCCATTGTTCCTTTTCCACTTTATGAGAAACATTTTGTGGAGCTTCCAACTGTGAGCTACGAACCCAATCACATCCGAAGGAATTTCTTTTGTGTCCCACGTGGAGCCAACTCAGCTTGTAAGGGATTTGAGAGATGACATTTTACATTCATTTTAATTTCTAAAATATCCTTTGTTTTTTATTCTATGTAGCACTCAATTTGAAGAGCTATGGAGCCATTCCTTGTCGTCTAGTTATTCATGCAGTGACCCTCCTTCCATCCCAATGTTGTAAATCAGAAGAGACTTACAAAGTACTCACTCTGGCACCAGGGGAGGAAACTACGCTCAATATTAAAGTCACTGTAAGTCCCTTTGAATTAGAATAATTCATTTCTAAAGTGACTAACATTGGGATGGTTTCAGGAGGACAAAGTTGTTGAGATTTGCATTGGGCGTTGGTGGGCTGAAGTGAAGGAATCAGTTTCAATCCAAGCCAAAGTGACATTCAAGTCCATTCAAAGTGACGTTCCCGAAGTCACAGCCTCAGCTGCAGACACCTACTCTCGGTTTCACGTAACTTCTGCTTTCCAATCGGAAGAAATCCAGCCGTCAGGATTGCTTAAGAACCAAGTTTGCGTGTTGCGAGCAACGAGCATGAAAGTGCAGAGCCTGAGTGAAGAGCGTAATGCCTTTCCTCAAGGCTGTGTCATGTACGAGTTGATTTCCCAGTATCCGATCACCGTCACAAGGCCTACTACGATTACAATCAACGTCACCAGCGTCTCTGAAACCTTGTACGAAGGAGAGTACGAAAGTCAGTTGTGGATGTTGTTTGATAGCAGCAAACGAATGGTTGGAGTGGGCGATGCTTATCCTTCTAATGTAAGCCATGAATTCATTTAACAACATGAAAAGGAATCTGAAATTCTAATTTTATTAGTATCCGATAAAATTGGAAAAAGGAGAATACATTCTACGCCTTCATGTTCGTCATGAGAAGAGGGAGTTGCTGGAGAAGCTTGTGCCTGGTTATCCTAATTTCCTGACAGAGTCACTCAGTCCTACACTTCCGGTTGTGCTCAATGCCAAACTCCAGGCGAACATTACACTCAATGTTCATCAAACTGGGGCGGATCTCCAGACTGGAAAGAAAGGGACTGGTTGGACACTCACACTTAAAAAAGGAACTTCGGCTCCCGTCTTTGTCTCAACTTCACTACCGGAAAAGTAAGCGGATCAAAATTCACTAGACACAATTTACAAAGATTCTTTTTCTCCAGGAGTTTGAAGAACTTGCCGTGTGCTCAGCCTACTCACTACATGAGTGGGAATCTGTTCCTGCAAAAGGAAGAGAAGCGTGGGATTCCAATCCGAGTATTTCTCCCTGAATCACCACCAAAGCAAAAGCCATCTAATGAAAAGGGTAAAGAGGAGACTCTGGACCAAATCCGTGACATCAAGGTCTCATGGCTGTCCAAACTGGAAAAGGAAGAGTCCTTGGTGCTCTTCAAAGAGCTCGTGGATTCCTATCCGAACCACCTATCGATCTACACCGCTCGGATCGGAGTATTGGAGACGCAGTTGAAAGAGACTATTGAGGCAGAGGCGATTCTGGAAATCCACAATGAGATCAAGGAACTCCTGGCCACTCTTTTGGCTCAAGTGGACAAGACTCCACTTCTCGTGTATTTTGCCTCCAAGGCTCCGGATGTGAAGCTCAAGACACAAATGGAAAAGGCGCGGGGAGCCTTCATCGAGGCTCATGTCAAGCGTGGGATTCTTTTCCCAGAGGACGTTTCTGATTCATGGGCAGAGGCGACGTGTTTCTGTGATCCTGGGGATACGAAAGTGGTTGAACTCACGATTGCTGACGCCATTGCCCGGAAGCATTTTGGACGGGCGATGAAGTATCTCCTCAAGGCTGAGGATTCACTGCCAGACAAGGAAAAGAAAATGGGAGAAGTGGCCAAGGAATTGGGTTGGACAGGGGTCAGTTGGTGGTTGGCAGAAGTGGCTCGATTCAAGTCAAACTTGAAGGACTTTCGCCTCTTCTAAACATCAACAAAATCATAATTCATGCAGCTCCTAATTAATTTTTCAATACCAATTACTAATCAATTTCTTAGAATTTTAGTCTCTTTGGTGTAACATTTAAGGTCAAAGTAAATGGTTTAGAAAAGGACATTTGGAGTCAAATATTTTCTAAAAAAGTTGTAAACGGTCAAGTTTTAGAACGGGTTTTTAGAGGTTTGTTGAATACTGAAAGCAGAATAATTTAATATCACCATTAAACAGGCTTTTCCATGTATTGCTCCAGTGTACTTTTATACGCAAACGGAAGTGAGGCAGTTATTAGGAAGTGTATTGCAGGTCATGTAATAATCAGCAGAAGAGACCGAGCAGTATTTCCATTGGGCTGGTGGAATTGGTTGGTGGTGCATCGTTCCTTGGTGGTCTGTACAGATTCATGATGTCTGTTTGACCCAGGATGAAGTCACAATGGGGCAGTTGTTGACGAATGTACGCTTTCCCTCCAGGGGTCAACTGTGGCACGTTGCTCAGGATCTCCAACTTCTTCAGCTTCAACAGTCTGTTTCCAATACCCAGCAGAGAAATGTCAGTCACCTGAAATATTCCCAAGTGTCAGCCAATGCGGAAATGCGGATGAAGGTTGGATGACCTTTACCTCTGCATTTAGGAGTGAGAGTTCGGTGAGTTTACTACAGCCAACAATGGCGTCGAGAACAGAAGAATCTGTGATCGAACCAGCATTGTGGATCCACAACTTTCGCAATTCTGCCGGTGGAAAACAAAGAAAGTTAATGTCGGAAAATGATTGGTCAGTTAGAATAGTCTTTGTATCATTCATATCATATAAAGGATTCATACCTGTTAGATTCGCTATGCTCCGCTGCTGCGAAAGCGTTGATGAGTTTGTGCCCTGCATTTGAGCTCCCACGGCCCTGCCGGTGACCCCTAGGTCAGTCAGTGCTTCACCCGAGATGAAAAGTTCCTGGAGATCCGTCATTAATTCACAAATGGTTCCAAGTACTTCATTATTCACGTTCAGTTTGAGAGTTTTCAGCTTAGGGAAAACATTGGCGAGTGTGTGTGTGGTTGCCAATGTCATAGGGGTTGTGCTCATGAAGCAAGTCAATGTCGGATGTCTCTTGACCTGCTGGAGTGACAGGAGGGACTGATCACAGTTGATGAGGAAGAGGTACTTTAACTTGTCACAGTGCTTGATAAAGGCAAGAGATCCTTGAAAGTTGGTCAGCGAAAGACGTTCCAAGCTATTCATTGGAGGAAGAACAAAAGGACAAGTGACTTCCAACTCATGTCCATCCAGTGGCTCAGGGTCACGTCCATTATTGCTTGGCATCGGACCATTATGTCGCTTCATCCTTTTTGCAGCAGCAATTTCTTCCTCTTCATTCATTTCTTGCTCAGGTACTTTCTTTGTCTCTGGGGATGGGAACTGAAGCTCTAGTTTCGTCAGACACACCAAATTCTCCAAGAACGCAACCAGCGTTTCCGGTCTCACGTCCGACTTCAAGTTCAAATGGACGCAGTGGAGGCTACGGACATTTTTCTTGTGGAGTCGCTTGAGATCAGAGTCACCAATGCGCGAGTCCACCTGAAAGCTTGAGAGAAACGGAAGGTGGACTCTCCGCTCGAGGAATACTTGCAAGCACAAGGCTTCAAACGCCGATTCCTGAGCGTATGGGTCGAAGCATTTGAAATGTATTGATGTCAACTGCGGAGCGGAGAGAAGAATGCTCCTAATGAGACCTTGGTTTTTGCAGTACTCGCCAAAGAGTGACAGAGATTTGAGATTTGGTAAGTGGAGTTGGGAGTTATGTTGATCATTAGCTTCTGCTTTGTCTTCAACTGGGTCACAATTAATCGAGAAAGTGGCCAATGTTCGCTGGATTTGAGTCAAGATCCTCCATAGTTTGAGTCTAGTGCAGCGACAGTTGTTCAACTGAAGGGAGGTCATGCACGGCCCACAAGTGTCAATGAACTCATTCACAATTGGATCCTCCAGGTCATAGAACTCCAGTTCATAGCTGGAATAAGGAGAATTCACACACGTTTTCATGAGCTCAGTGAATTCAGGGAGTTGCTTCGATTGGCTCCTGAATTTCAGAGTTTTGGAACCACGGAGAGAAAGTGATGCTCCATAGTTCCATTCTTTGCATACGAGACGAGCTATCTTGAGGTCATGTAGGGTCAAGTGATGCATAACTTTGTGGACTACCTGGAAATAAAACTAGCGTCAAGCAGAGTTACACTGAAATCCAGTTCCAACGTCCCAATTCAAGTAGTCATGCACGTGGATCTTACTGAAAAGTAAAACGTGATTACCGAAGCGTTTCGCAATGTGAACTCAAGTGTATTATGATAAAAAGAATTAGGAAAACAACGTGATTCATACGGATAAAAAGTAAAAGGGAAAAGAGACTGAAATCCATCTCTTTTGCAAATGCCAAAATTTACAAGCGTGTCACGCGTTTTGTCTTTCTAATTGCAAACAAAAACGAAAACAAAGCTCAAGGAAAATGCTTGAAATGAAAACTGCGTGACTTCAACGCCACTCAAAATTCTTAAGATTGTGAAGAAGGGGATTTGTATACGTTTAAGTCTTCTTCTCACAATTTTTGTTTCTTTGAATGTTTGAAATATTTTTCTTACGGGTGAAAGTGTTAGCGGATGAGGTTGTTTGTTGTTCATGATTCGATGCTTTCCCCGTGATCCTTTTTGATACTTTCGTTTCTGTTCCTTCTCTGGTGAAAGTCAAGGCGAGACAGAAGCTCGTGTTGGTAAGTTGTGGAGAAAGAAAGACGCACTGGGATTTGGATATGATGAAGAACACGCTCCACACGAGGAGATCCACTTGGGTTCAAGGTCACTCAAGTCACAAAGGTTTTTGCACAAAGACAGACAAAGGATTTTGCACATTCCCAATACACACTGTCTCACATACTCTGCTGTCTGAGGATTCAATACAGGAAGTCCATTGTTGCTTCCTATCCCCCTCCCGAGACACCAACAATCAAATGTTAAGACTACCCCGATCCTTTGTGCTTATTTTTAGCGTTCTTTTTGCAAAAGTGTTCATTGAACCTCCTTCCTCCACGTGTAGAGTGGGATAAAAGAATTTGCAGTTTTTATGATAATTTGCCACAGAGGAGACTCGGCACTTTGTCTATCGACTAAACCACACTGCAAAAAATGTGCACAACCCAAGCCACGGAGTATCAAACTTTGGACTAAATGGGAATTAATATTTAATGGAATTAGACCCACACGTGGAGACCTTGTACAAAAACAGTCTAAATTATAAAACAAAGAATAATGGGCAAAGATGCAAAAAAACTGCAAGGGTTGTGCAGAAAAGGCAATAACAATAATGGCTTCACAAAAAACTGTTTAGCACAGGATCCTAAATTCTTTGTTTGACCTTCAACTTTTATTGACTAAATACGGGTAGGTTTGGAAGGGATTCGCATGATTTCTGCTCGTGTTGAGAGCCTTGGCTTTTTGCCAAATGGTTTTCAAGGGCAAGGTGAAAGCAATGGGGACAGAATGTGCAAAATCTAGGAAGTCACTTGGGGAAATGATGGTCCAAATCTTTCCCATTTTCACGGGATCCAAACCAGGCACGTGCGAGCTCAAGGCTTGCCAAATGCCAAAAACTGCGTTGTTAGAAGAACCGGGGAAATTGGAAAAAGTCAACGAAATGCCATTTTGACACGAGCTGGAATCTGAAATGAACATCTAAATTGGGGACATTGATTGGAATTAAAACAGTCTTTTATTTTGGTTAAAATTTTCAAGTTATTGCCTCTGCTAAATTAATGTCAATTCACTAATAAGAGCACCTCTTTTGCATATATCCACACAAAAAACAACCAAAAGGGATGTAAACAATTTTCTTTTCGTTTCAACGCTGACATTTTACTAAATCTTTTACAGATTAACCTTTTCCAAAGTTATACTTTTAATTCTATTGTCAGATAGGTGTCCGTATTATCATCGTTGGACAATTGCCGGAACAAGTCATAGCTTGGATTGGCCACTTGGCTCTCGCCCTGGATCTGTATCCTTCAAGGAAAAGATAATTTTTAGTATTCAATTCAAACGACTGATGACCTGCATCTTACCATCGTTTATTAGCAAAATGGCTCATCACTTCTATCCCTTCTCCAGCAGCTTTTGTGGTGTAGTAAACTAGTTCTGGTTTACTTACTTGCTGGGTCGGTAGCTCAATCCAGGAAGAATCATCCACTGTGTATGCAACCCTCACTACGTTACCGATGTCGGTTGAAGAGCGGAATTTATTGTCAACCTTTATCTTGTTATCCAGGCCCTGACGAAGAATTGCAAGCCTCACACCACTATGAAATACGGAAAATAATACAACAGTTTATGGAGCCGGTGGATTTTAAAAGGTTAAGTCTCATGAAACTCACTTGTTTTTTAATTTTACGAAACGAATGAAGAAATCCTTGGGAATTAGACCTGCAACTGTCTGCTCCTTGGCATCGTTGTTATAAGACTTGAATTTATAAGTCAATCGGAGTCCCTCTATTTGGCTTAAAGTCTGGAGAAAGAATTATTAGAAAGGAGTAGGCTTAAGACCGCATGCGTGTCGACGTCGAGCGCAGTCGTCGCCATCTTCGCAACTTCCAAAACCAAAGTTTACCTCATCCGACGGAAGTTGTGCCACTACTACTACCAAAGCAAATAGTAGTGGAAACAGCGCATTTGCAAAGGATGCCTTCATGATTCACTGCTTGATTACTTTTACTTGATCGAAAACTTGTCTCTGTAGTTAGGATTTTCCATTCTAACCTTTTAAATACACGGTTCACGAGATAGGTACCTAATACGTTGAATCGAAATGAACCAAAAGAATCACTTAAAGTAGCCATCCACCCGCTTCCAACAACTACGAACAATCGTCGTCACTCATCATTGAATGCAACGAGAAAAACAGAAATCATTCATTTTATTCCCCTAGCCACGAGCTTTTGATTCGCAAAAGCAGAAATCCATGATTCCAGACTGATTTGTGATGTTGATCATTTCAATTTCCACTCACAAGTTACGCTTGCCTTTAGCGGACGTCATCTGGGAAGCCTTGTACAACACAACTACGAAAATTAAAAAATAATGTTCCTGGCAAGGTGTAATGGGGACAGACTGTGCAGAATCTAGGAAGTCACTTGGGGACATGATGGTGCGAATATTTGCCATTTTCACGGGATCCAAACTAGGCACGTGCAAGCTCAAGGCTTGCCAAATGGAGGAGGAACGGTGTTGAAAAAGGAATTGGAAACCGTCAACGAAATTCCATTTTGACGCGAGGTTGTAATTGGGGACATTGGAATTAAAACAGTCTTTTATTTTGGTTAAAATTTTCAAGTTATTGTCTCTGCTAATTATTGTCATTTCACTAATAAGAGCACCTCCTTTGCAAACCATGAAACTACTGAAATATTTGTTTCTATGTGTGATACGTTTTCATTGAAATATGATTTCGCAAACTAATGTTTTTGTTGGATGTATCTTCTGAACTTTGATTTATGGTTTGCAGTCAGAGTACTTGAGCACAGCCTCGTTAATGGCGTGGGCGACATGATCCAAATTGGAAGTGTTGAGTCCACACATGTTGACACGCCCTGATTTAAGCATGTAGATGTGATGATTGGCACGGAGAAAGTCAACCTGGCGAGCTGTTCAGAAAGGGATTATAAGACGCTGATTTACAAACCATGAAGAACTGATTCTTTGCTTACGATTGAGTCCAGTGTAGGAGAACATCCCAATCTGAGCGACAATGTGACGCCAATCTCCAGGAGTTCCGAGCTCAACTAATTTCTCATAGAGTCCTGCCCTCATGACCCGGATTCGATCTGACATGGTACGAATGCAATCCTTCCATTCTTCAAAGATGACTGGGTCATTGAGCGACGTGGCAACAACTCTAGCACCGTGTTGATTCTTTACGATTGAGTCCAGTGTAGGAGAACATCCCAATCTGAGCCACGATGTGACGCCAATCTCCGGGAGTTCCGAGCTCAACTAATTTCTCATAGAGTCCTGCCCTCATGACCCGGATTCGATCTGACATGGTACGAATGCAATCCTTCCATTCTTCAAAGATGACTGGGTCATTGAGTGACGTGGCAACAACTCTAGCACCGTGATTCGGTGGATTAGAGTACATTCCTCGCACAATGAGAGTAATCTGAGATAACAATTTACTCAAATTCTTCGGATTGTGGGAAACGATTGTCAGATTTCCAACTCGTTCGTCTAAAAATTAGAAAACAGTGACGTATTTACTCCAATTCAAGCTATTTCCTCTTCAATTCCTTTGTGAGGGTCTCACTGTAAAGCCCAAAGTTTTTAGCAAACGATTGACAACACAAGAGTTCGAATCCTTGGTCTACAAAGTATCGCACTGCCCAAGCATCTTTATCAAGCTCACCCGATGCGAATCCTTGATAAGCAGAGTCGAACAATGGAAACAGATTCTTCTCCTGTTGAGCAACAATCAAATGTCAACTGGATGCAAATCACCACCACCAGTGTCTTTCCTTACCCTCACAACTTCTGCAATTTGCTTCCATTGATCCTCTGTGGGGTCAACTCCTGTTGGATTGTGAGCACAAGCGTGCAAAATGACGACAGAGTTCTCTGGAGCCCCTCGCAGGTCCTCAAGCATTCCTTCAATGTTTAAGCTTCTCGTGTCAGCGTTCCAGTATCGGTATGATCGGTACTCTTGGAACCCTCCGTTCAAGAACACCAGTTGATGATTCTCTAAAAATTCAAAATGAATTTAAACAAATACACAGGTTAGCATCATCTTCGCTTTCGTTCATACCCCAAGTGGGATCCGATGAGTAGACGACGGAGTACTTGAGTACCCTTGAAAAAAACTCAGCAGAGACCCTAAGGGCTCCAGTTCCACTCAGTGTCTGGATCCCTGTTGCTCTTCCTTCCAATAACGCCTTGGAGTTTTCCCCTAGTAGCATGGATGTTGCCGATGACGAGAATGCCTGAAGTCCGAGTACTGGCAAGTATTCTTTGTTCAGGGTATGGTCCTTGGCCAGGATTTCCTCTACTTTTCTTACTACAGGAAGCACCCATGGTTTCCCTTCGTTAGTCCTATAGGCTATAATAGAAATTAGCAATTAATCAGCACCTCTTATACCATTACAAAATAATGACTCTTACCTCCAACCCCCAGGTTGACCTTGACAAGGGACGAATCATTGTTAAACGCAGTCGTCAGTTCAAACACTTCAATCGGAGACCCGGCCTCAACTTCATCAAAGGTCAACGGCATTCTTAGAATTTCTTATGAAATCTGAATTCTGCAAAATGACAACAAATTCTGTTAGAGTGACTACAAAATGGACACGTAGAGGTACCTTTAGTTTAACTGAAATATGTTAGTATCCTTACCACACCTTCTTTTGTTTAACTGGGATTAAAAGTTAGGCAATGATTAATTGCACAACCAGCGAAGAGACTGGGGAGGAAAAGTAGCCGCTTGTCACGACACGAGGAGAGAATATTTTTATCTGTTTTTTTCCTTCTTCACAACAAGCAAAAACAAGGGCAGAACAAGGGCAAATGGACTGACCTCAGGTCAAAGTTCAATTCCAAATGGAGCATCAATTAGGATGTGTGGATGTTGATTGATTTAAATTACCTTGTCATAGCCATTGGTTGACGGTAACAGTGAAGGGTCAACGCCCTCCCTTATCTCAAGGGTCAACGTCCTCCCTTATCTCAAGTCTCACTTTCACTCAAGTGCTTTTTCATACTCTCTTTTTTTAATTTTTTACTTTCTTTTTCTTTTGAATTTTTTGTTCCATTTGAGACGATCCTTCGCGAAGAATCCAAAAGTGTGGGAAATTGGAAATGAAAATTGGCTTGAAATGTGGCTGTAACAGACCGGGGAAAAGGCGTGCTTTTCTGCTCTTCTCTTTCACACACACGAGCTCATCCTCTTGACCTCTCCTCAATTGTATCCGTGACCTCTCTTGATTTCACTGGGTTTGGACCAATTCAACATGGCCACATTCCCTGGCTCACTCGCCTTTGACGAGTTTGGTCGTCCTTTCATCATCATCAAGGACCAAGAGAAACAAAAGAGACTCACTGGAAATGAAGCTATCAAGGTGACTCATAACACGCCATTCGTCATTTTTGACCTTTTCTTGTTTGATTTTACTTTAACATCTTTCTAAATGTTATTTTCAGTCCCATATCCTCGCTGGGAAAGCAGTGGCATCAACACTCCGTACTTCCCTTGGACCCAAAGGCTTGGACAAGATGATGGTCTCAGGTGACGGAGATGTCACTGTCACGAATGATGGCGCAACCATTCTGAAGATGATGGATGTGGACCACCAAATTGCAAAACTGATGGTGGAGCTGTCCCAGTCTCAAGATGATGAGATTGGCGATGGAACAACGGGGGTTGTAGTACTCGCCGGGGCTCTGCTGGAACAGGCTGAAGGACTCTTGGATAAAGGTCAGTGGGGTGACTGAGGATCTTGGCATTTAAGATTAGTCAAACAGATGAGGTTCTTTTGGATAGTCTCAGTCTGAATCTAAACTGCCAATATGAAATTCCAGTCGTTCAGAACCATTGGCCAGTTCACAATGAAATTGGTTGCACTGATAGAAACGGCACAATTACGTTTAATTAATCTTAATTGGTAGAAGATTTAATGAAATATTTTGTTTGTAGGTATTCATCCAATTCGGATTGCCGATGGGTTTGAGATGGCAGCTCACAAGTGTATTACCTACTTGGAGAAATTGGCAGTGACATTTCCAATTGAACAAAAGGAGATGCTCATCAAAGCCGCTGAAACAACTTTGGGATCTAAAATGTGAGAAAGAATTGGTTTTGCTGATGATAGTTTTCTTCAAACTCCTTGTAAATTTGATTTTACAGCGTGAGCAAGTGCAATCGGATGATGGCTGAAATTGCAGTGGATGCAGTCCTCTCCGTGGCTGACTTGGAATCTCGTGATGTAAACTTTGAACTGATTCGTGTTCAGGGGAAAGTGGGTGGAAGGATCGAGGATACAATGCTCGTCAAAGGAGTTATCATCGACAAAGACTTTTCGCATCCCCAAATGCCCAAGGTAAATTCATTACTGCAGATCATCTTTTAATTTTGGCATAGAAGAATTCTTGTTCGAATTTTCAACTATATTTGAACAAATCAGACACTATGCAAAATCAATTCCATATTTCCACGTATCAATTTGATTTTTTGGATTTCTTCCATAAATCAAGCGTGGAATTGGGGACAGTTATAATGGGCAGTTATTATGTAACTGTTTAGTGTTTATTCAACAGAACTGAATTCTTAACTTTTGTTTCCAAATCGTAGGCGTTGAAGGACGTAAAGCTGGCTATTCTGACCTGTGCGTTTGAGCCCCCAAAACCAAAGACGAAGCACAAGTTGGACGTCAAGTCTGTCGCTGACTACAAGGAATTGCACAAATACGAGCAAGACAAATTCATCGAGATTGTCAAGAAGGTCAAAGACTCGGGTGCGAATCTGGCCATTTGCCAGTGGGGTTTTGATGATGAAGCCAATCACTTGTTGCTCCATCATGAACTTCCAGCTGTGCGTTGGGTTGGAGGACCAGACATTGAGGTATAGTTTTTTGGACAATTTCTTTGCAAACTGCATCGTTTCTAGTCTTACATTTTCAACTCAATGAGAATGTGAAGGTACGATGGATGCAAAATTAAAACTGTCGTTCGGAACCATTGGCCCTTTCAATTATGATTGGGTTGCACTGAGAGTAACGGCACATTTTCTTCATTGAATTTTCTACGATTTCTAATTTTGTTAATTTTTGCCAATTTCAGTTGATTGCAATTGCCACCGGTGGACGAATTGTACCAAGATTCGAGGAGTTGAGCCCAGAGAAACTAGGGAAGGCAGGGTCCGTCCGAGAACTTACATTTGGCACATCAAAGGATCGCATGCTTGTCATTGAAGACTGTCCCAATTCCAAGGCAGTGACGATCTTGGTTCGTGGAGGGAACAACATGATTGTGGAAGAGGTCAAGAGGTCACTCCATGATGCAATTTGTGTTGTGCGTAACTTCATAAGGGATCCACGCGTGGTCTACGGCGGCGGTGCGACAGAGATTGCTTGCTCAGTCGAAATCAACAAGGAAGCGGACAAGGTGAAGAATATTTTAGAAGAAAATCTTTTTCGAAAATTGAAATGTTTTCTTTTCTTTTAGATCTCGTCCCTGGAACAGTATGCCTACAGAGCCTTTGCCGAAGCCTTAGAAACCATTCCTTTGGCTCTTGCTGAGAACTCTGGTTTAGCTCCGATGCAGACGCTCACTCAGATCAAGGCCAAGCAAGTGACGGAAAACAACCCAAACTTGGGCGTTGATTGTCAGAACGCAGGAACTTTTGACATGAGCGTTCAACACGTCTTGGAGCCCCTTCATAGCAAGAAGCAACAAATCATTCTGGCTACACAACTCGTCAAAATGATTCTCAAGATTGATGACATCCGAACCCCACAAGAGGAAATGTACTAATTAACCTGTGCTAATTAAAGCCTAACTCTTCTAGTTTTGAGTTTTCCAGTGTTAATTTGCTCCTTTTCTAATCACATGCTTGGAATTATTAAACCATTTACGTCCTGTTTCTAATTTAATAAAATTATCCAAATTACTAAGAAATTAAAGAACAATAAAAGCTAACAAAATGTTTAATCTTACCGTTTTTATTTATTCGTGACTTGCTTTAGTTTTCCCCTTAATTTAGAACGTGTTTAGTATTTGGTGTTAACTTTAGGACTGTGTCGAATGTGTGTTTCGTTACTCGTCTGCTGGAGGTTTCTTCTCAACGA